>ML121574.1:0-180587 GCA_003788615.2 Terfezia boudieri ATCC MYA-4762 | reverse complement strand
GATAAGGTAGACTTATATGATTATAAAGCTTGGACACTCGGTGGGACCCAGCTTTCGGGTCGAAACTGGAGGTAATAAAATCCAGGCGAACTCTGATTTAGAGTGTCTGCCTATTCCAATGAGCTGCCCCCGATCCTTTTTGATTGAGATCAGCTTCCTACCACCTGCACAGGTACTATACCATGGGGCCATTGGCACACGTCCTTGTGTGCTTTAATTCTTCAGAGCACAAGTACATACCTTAACAAGGGTGCATCATTGAGTGCGTGGCATGGGTTCTTGTATTATCTCACGCCTACCTACGTCTATGTTTGGGCGGCAGGTCTCAGAACTCAGGTGCTATTTGATATCATTGTGAAAATACGAAAAGCTTTCCCCTGGTACACATTGGTAGACATCTTAACCTCAAGCGCAATGCCGCACTTTAATGAATAGTCAAGCTATCTTCCCAGCCACCATCTGGGGTACTTATGCTCGCCGTTGAGGCAGATGGAATTCGAAGGTCTTCAAAACACTATCCATGCTTACAGCTGACCCTCCTTCGAGCAACTTTATTATATGGATATGATTTACAAATCTCAGTTTAACCCCCCCAAAAAATCCGATGGATATGGCACCGCTAACCCATACATCATCAGTTTTATGTGTTTCGATGCCACCACCCACCAGCCCTCGGTAAAGCTGCATCGATCTTTTTAGCACTCGGTATAAATGTTGAGTAGTTAGTCCAATGGTTGGTTAATCCACCGGGCTTAGACCCGGCGAAGCGGTTCCACGTCATAGGGTAGAATAACTTGAATACGAGAAATGAATCATTTAAAGAATATAGGTAATGGGATACACATAAATCCTTGGCTGGGGATGCTGGTGAGCTTAGTTGGCAGTGTGAAGCTGGCTGACCTGGTTGAGGTGGATGGCCTTTCCCTCGATAAAAAACTCGGGATCTGCGTAACAGATTGAAGGTCGAGGGCAATCTGCCAAACCACATGTAATCTAGTTATGCAATTAGTTAGGGATTGGCGCAGTTGTGTTTACTTTATCTCGATCCTTGTTTGCCTCGCTGTTGTGGGCTATCTCAGCCGCAAACCGACAGAAATACAGTCAAACCTTGCTATAACGGATTTTTGCTTATACCGGACCGGACAGCGGAATACAGAGAAGTTACTACTATCTACATATATTTTGCCCTTGCTATAACGGAATCCTTAAGTAGATACTGCTCTAGAACCAGGGTATTGAGATATTCACTGCTTTTTCTTCCATAAATCACCTGCTGTAAGATCAACTTCAGGCCATTTCTTACTATCACATAAGATGTGTGACAACGTTTGATGTTGCTACAGCTCGACCCTGCTTTATATTAGTATCTTTACCAACATGGATCTACCAGTCTTCATACCTCGAAGTCTAAGAACTGTTTTTCAAAATTCACTCAATTTCTCCTTCGCATGCTTGGGATCTTGTCGCTTTTTACAGATCTGGTGCTTCTCTAATTTGGTGAGAGCTCGACGCTTTTGTCTTCCTGAACGTAACATGTTGGCTGATGAACCTTGAAATTCAAACTCACGATAGTTGAACAAATCTCCTTCTTTAGTAACTTTTGTCTTGTGCCACGTACCCCTGTATTATACCCATGTATTATTTTATAACGGAACCTTGCTATACCGGACAGAAAAGGCCAGATTTTGGTCGTCCGGTATAGCAAGGTTTGACTGTACATGAAATTGTTTTTTTCGTTTTTGTTTTTTGTTTTTATATGCGTATACCCGCGATGACCGATAGCCAAATACAACGAAGATCGCTGATGTGTCATTTGCACAACCACTACCAGAAGTCTTGAGTGCGCTGCAAGGCCTTTAAGAACAACCCAACATGATGAATTATTGCACTTCAGGGGGAATACCCAATAGCGAGCCATTGTCCAGACAAACCGTGCAACATTTCATCGCTCTACTGGGTATAACTCTGCGGCGGTACACATGCTCTGAGTACCAAGCGGCGCGCATACCCCGTACGCCCGAGCAGTGAATTTCTTCTTTTGAGCACACGTCACACATGATCAGTTTCGATGTGTTCTACGCCATACAAATTTGCACAAGATGAGTAATATGGTTGCAGCAACTCACATTACATTGCAGTAAGTCAGTTTCCAACCAATGCACACAACGCAATCTGTCCTGGCAAGGTGAATGCGGCTACACTGCTATAATTCACCGCTGTATCAATTAGTGTCTACACATGGTAATCAGCATTCACACCGTGTTGCGTGACCGTGAACGAATGACGATTGACTTAGGGGATATTGATGTAACCTACGCAAGGACAACTCATAGATTCTCCGAGGCCCGAGGGCCAAGGGCAGCGCTTCTCTCACGAGCCTTGCTCCAGTTCTAGCTTGTAAAATGACTTGAGAAGTAGTCAGTGGTAACATGGGGATGGTTGACTTGGATAGGTTCTCTATGTGTCCTTGGTTTGCTGGAGGCGAATGTACAACACTGGCATAACTGCGATCAGTGGTATATTTACCAACTCAGCTTAATGATAATATATTAACCCTACCACACCTCTCATTTTGCTATCAACAACCCAGAATACACCTCAACCATTTACTATACTAGATTCTTTCCCTCTAAAGGCTCCATCATTGCCCCTCTGAGCATCAATATCAGCATGCAAGTTATTATTCCCCCAAATGAAGAATTTGGACCCAATGCTGCTGTTCCCCCAGCATCAGAAAGCATGCACTTTTCTTCCCCTATACATGAACACTCCAGCACCACTGCAACGCAAAATTCAGCAACCATGAGTACTACCCTCGGTGAACGGTCTAATGCTGCACCCCCCCAAACACCAGCAACCATTAGCACTTCCCTTCATGGTGTAATTGGGTCCAAGACCATCTCCGAATACTTTACGGAGTTCGACTTTTCGAAGGTTGTCCAAGTGTAGCTAGTTCTCTGTTGTCGCTGCCGTTTCAAACCACTGTTTCGATCATGAACTGACATGTACGGTTCTTCCCTGTCCTTAAACACAGATTCAACCTAAGAACAAGTACAATGAAGACCACCTCAATGTCGACTACGCCCCCTCTTATGGCCCAAGACGGAGTTCCCTTGGGATAGACGTCTTCAAGAGTCTCGATGAAAGTGGCAAGATTCTGCTACTTGCAGTTTTGAAATCTCTGAAGAAGCTTGGCCCGGGGGGTCGCAAGTGGGACAATCTTATTTCTGAGTTGACCCAAAATCAGTTCCTCGTGGCAAAGGAAGAGCCAATCTCAAATTCCAACTCATTGGTCAGGAAAGTTCATAGAACCGGTTTCAAGAGGGGGGTTACAGATACAGACCACTTTGACACCCAGAGAGAAATCAAAGTTGACAACGGTGGATTCGAAAATGGCCCTGAGCAGGTAAAAACTCCCAGGGCTCCTGTTGAGGGCTTCTTGCGCTAAGTAAAGTTAAATAGGTTCGACAGTTCTACCACTCACTCGTCAACCATGACCGTGATATCATTGATTCGACTATGATTCATCCTGATATATATGTTCACATAGCAGCGCTCATCCAGGAGCTACTAAACAACAACAACTTTCTTGCATGGCTTTACAAAGATGTGTCATATAGCAAGAAGCTGATTGATATAACTGTACTCCGGTTTCCCGACATAGAAGGAAGCTCGATCAAGGTAACTAGGCCGGCTCGGAATTCTGGTAATGGGCACTTTGGCTTACCTTGACTAGATCTACCGCATTGAGCTAAATATAATTGCCTCCTCCACCTTGACACTAGGCGCTGGGACGGAGCAATATGGCCTCCTAGGAAGTAAGGCGAACAGCGAAAACACCCTCGTGCTACTACACAGCCTAGGAATAACTAATGATTTTGTGAACAGGCTTTGAGTCCCGGACATACGTGCCTCGTCAGAAAACTATCAATAATCTACCTGAGGCTATCAAAAAAGATGCTCTGAAACACCTCGCTGGCATGGTTGGTGCAGTGGCTAATGAGTCAGGGTGACCCAGTTTTTACCCGAAGCAAGCTGTGCCAGTTCCTTTTTTGGCCGCTTTCTTGTGTCAGTGTAACAGATTAAAGCGGGGTTGTGTGTTCCGCAGTGCCTTGTCATATATAACGTGAAATGTAACACGGGGCCTTATTTGATGCGCGAAAGTATATACAATCTCAATGGATACTATCAGTTTCGTATTGCAAGTCAGTACATACTCGCACGAAACTATAACAATCTCGCAGTAAGTATCACACTATCAGGCAACACCGCATACGAAGCCAAGTTAAACCAAGCTCCTCTAGATTGGGTACTTTTGAGATATCGTTTTCTGGTTCACATCTTTGTTTGCCCAATGGGCACGTGAGTTTGTCGTCGCTTCTTTGTATTTGCCTACCTAGTTTATGTTGCTGTATATACTATCCTTCACCGGGTAATGCATCATCACGGGGATCCCCCTGCCGGTCCGTTCTTGGCGGCGTAACGGCCTGCAAAGTGAAAGGAACCATATCTAGCAAATTATGTGCATTGTGAAGATGTAGAGATTCATTGACATATAGTGGCAATGCAAAACAGATGGGTTTAGATAGGTGAAAAGGTGGATTTTTGGGTGGCATATGACTAAGCCGGCCCACCTATGTAACCTAGCGATGACTATATGCAATATGATAAGTTCTATATTCACTTGTTACAATTATCACATATCTTGACCTGCGCACAACGAGATAATTCCCGCTCCACTGATGTACTATCGACCCCAATCCGCTAATACCAATGACAATTTCAATAGGCATGAGGTATCATCATGAGGAAGCAGGCATTCCTTTTGAATTGCGCAATTATCAAACAGGGTAGTTCTGAATGTCCATGGCTTCTGGGGCCACTATTGTCATTGCGAGGAAATTCCACAGGTTTCTGTAGTCCTTGATATCTACTATTTTTGTCCTGAGCTCTGAAGCTGCAATTTTGCGAGTTCACGCGGAAATATAATTACGATACTGAAATCGAAAAGGCGTAGCTATTTCTGACTTGCAGAGGCTGTTAGGCTGTTAGAGGAGTTATGCATTTGAAGAGGTATTCACGTGAACATGGATAACATGACGTCGAATTTATGAAGTGGAGAGGTGATTTTAAATAAGCTAGCTGCCTCCCCACTATCTTAACCCCCTAACCCCGCTTTTGAATAAGGGTAATCCTCGCCTGCTAAGCAAGGCATTGAGGGGTTTATCATGGGTAAACAAGGAAGGAATAGGATGGTCTAACCAGACTAAGAAGAGTCTATCGCAGGTCCTAAAGTGCTGTACGTTGGTCGGTTATATTCGGAAACAGTTATGAGTTGCTGCTCTCGGGTATTTAAAGGTCCACTATTGCTCTGTCTTGTTGCATTATCATCATGAGATACCGTAGTTAGATTGTGGAATACGAATTCTATTACCACAATCCGCAGGTTGTGTATTACTTTATTATTATTACCACACTCTGAAGATTGTGTGTTCTTTTAACACGATACAGCACTCTACAAAAACATCCAGAATGGCATCCTTCACCACCGGGTCTTCCTCCACATCCCAATTCAAGCCCTCAAAAACTACAGTACCACAAAAAAATGAAGACGATTATGCCGCATGGGCCAAGGAATTCCGCTATTGATTCCGTATTAGGAGTTGCAACTACACCTGCTTCACAGAGATTCCAGACCCTTACAGACAAAGCTCTCGAGGTCTCACAATAATAATGACTAACTGTGAGCCTGAACCTCTTGCCCTGATACTGGTCTGCGACACCGCTCTAGTCTCATGGAACATTTTTAAAGCCCATTGATGTACGAAGGAAGAACCCGGACATACATGTCATCCCTCCTCCTTGCCGATATTAACCTCCGTTTCGGTGACAGAAGATATACTCTCACCCAACACATGTTTCGAAAACAAATGGAACCTCCTTCTAATAAATGTTGCTTCTACAGAAGCTTCCTCTAGCACCTTAGCAGGAAGTATTAAGTATTTTTAATATGGATAGAAGGCCACGCTACTCCTCACCTCCCCACTTACCAAAACCTCATCCTGAATATTACTAGAGGGACAGCTGAGCCCTCCTATGGTAAAGTAGTCGTGTGACTACGAGAGCTCTCCGATCATATCGGCAGCAGCCTTCGCCATTGTTCGATGCTACTACTGTAAAAGCAAGGGATGGTAAAAAGTTTGCAGAACAAAACTTGAACGTGACGCCTCCAGGAACACAAATCAAACTGCTCACATCACACAATCTAGCGATATCTAGATACCTTTTGCATTACCAGAAGACGAGTCCACAGTACCTTGCAAATGGTTCGCCGATTCTCGCTCTTCGGGTCACGTAACCAACAACATAACTGAACTTATTTGACACCATTAACAAGTTAAGACCGGAGGAGGTAACACCCAATCTACACATAATGGAGCAGTACAAATATACTAAATGACTTTTGAAAATGGTTTGTACATACCTTCTTGTCCCTCCACTACCAAAATCAGACTACCCCGTTGGTAATCACCAACGAAATCTACCAAATGGCTATCGATAAAGCATATATCACGAAAGACGAAGCTTACATTGCGGGCGACGAAGGTGTATTATTACAAAGGATAAAGCATATGTCATGGAGGATAAAGCAATGGATTGGCATAATAGGTATGGACATTTTCCCTTTCCATTTAGAAAAATATCCGAGGCACCCAAGCACCTCTACGTCTTGTCGGAACCACATCCACCACACCCAGTTACCTAACTCACTACCGCTCCAGCTACCCAAGTATGGCTTATCCGATGGTGTATTGCTCTGCAGACAGCGTACCGTATTAATTCGCAAGTAAGAATGGTGTCTTATTTACAAACGGGCGGTCGGAAGGGCCTTGAATTTACTGTTTTATATATGATACTAGCTTAAACACGAGATACTGTCTTATAAAAGAATTTCCGGAAAGCCGCCGAGGGTGCATAATTGATATCTAGTTACACAACCTCCTCCTCAAGCGTAATCTTAGCATATTGAACAGCCTCTTCTTCAGTAATATAGTCTCCGTGCTCATCATCTCTTCAATTCTTCTCCTCCTCACCCTCTACATATTCTGTGTCTGTTAGCAGGTCGGGTTAGTCTGCATTTTTTTTTTCTACTTCGTTTAAATACTCATTACTCCTATGTGGTCCCGTTAGGCCATGAGAGGGGGTTGGTCTTCAGACTCAGGAGGTAGTTGCCAGTTTTTCTTCCCGGGTGTATTGATCACTTCAGACTGGAGTATTCAGAGCCGTTGCATCCTTTCCAACCTCACGTAAGGCATTCAAGTGTACAATATCCTGTGCCACTTCAGGTCCTTCGGAATCCACCTTTGATAATGGTGGAATCTGTGTCCGCTTGCCAGAGTTCTGCAGTTGCAAACAGAGGTTGCTCGAGGTTTTTGGCTAGTTATTTGTGCATTGGGTCCAGCACTGGGTAGCAGGGGAATTGACATTGGAACAGGTGAGGTTCAAAATTACCACACTTCTGTCCTATAAGAAAGATTTGTTGTCTAAACCACGATTAGGATATCCCGGCCAAGATTAAGCGGTTAGCACCCTATCTCATACATTAATACTATCCTGCCGAGTAATACTTACTTACTTGCCAATTAATACCGTATCTACTCTTTGTTGTTACTTCCATTTATTTGTATTTCTCTTGCTTCTCATTGGCCAGTTAACATCCTTGCCCAATATGTCTCACATTTATAATTTACTTTCTCAACCTCATGTATATAAAGACATCCCGCTCCGCTCTGTAATTAGACATACAAGCAAGTCTTCACATGCTCTTATTGTCGCATCCACTGCTTACCATCAGCACGCTGCTAAATAAGAACCTCCGCTCCAGCAGTATGGTACAGTACAAAGTTAGTGGAGTGAATAAAAAGAGTGAATGTCGAGTGAGTGATGTGAATTGATCCTCACATGTGTTCAGAGTTGTGAGTGATGAATGCAGCGGTGAGTATGAAGGAAGTACCACACAATGCTCGGATTGTGGTAGAAGATTGCTTGTATTGCCCTACCTACCGGTAGGTAATACTCATACGAAAGACAGAGATAAAAGTTAGAAAGAAGGAGAAAAGAGCGGGCCTTATGTACCCAAAGATGGATGCTTATAGACCGTCCAAACCCTCACGGTCACATTTAGCATTCCATTCCCCGTAACCGTTTGCCCACACCCCAAAACCGTCTGCAACATCTAAGCTTAGCCATTCCGTCTACAACATTCTAAAGCATCTTGCCTATCTCCCGCGTCAGCTGGCAAGGATCACCGTATTCAACAGAGTAGAATTGTGAATCTTCACGTGAATGATTTTTATTGTGTAGGTATTGGTTCACGTTATGGGCTCGTTTGTTCTCGTTTCGGAACCTTATTTGACATCCGTTGTCTAGCGGCCACCACCGGCCACTAGGGTTTTATGTATATATAGTCCCCTCTTTCCCTTTGCTCTCCATCCAACGTCTTGTATATTCTTATACAGTTCTTGGTTCTCCCACGTCCAGGTCTACCTCCAGATGCATCCCCCTCGTCCTTGCTTCTTCGTCCGAGACTCTGCACTGCAGCCCCCTCTCCTAGAAACCAAAGCCCAACACACGTGTAGAGCCCCTGCAGGCTCAACCACGCATTGCCCGCATTCGAGTTCATTAACTCCACAACATGATGGCCCCCTGGCACCAAACAACATCAATGAATGGAGCTCGACGGGCTCTTCATTCTCTCCCAAATCCATATCCAGTCTGAATCCACCCGGGTTTCCGGGTGGCTCCTCATAGTCCCCTTACTGGAGTAATGAGTATTTAAAAAAAAAAAAAAAATCTATATCCAGCACGTAGGACCAACCAAACACGCACATCGCCTCAACACTATCAACAGAGCCAGCCCCCTCCAGCCCTATTGTGCTTGTACCAAAATAGACCACCACCCCACTCATCCTCCTGTCAACTGGCTTGCACATTCATTCATACACTTCAAATCCACATAGAGCACGGTACTGAGCAGTGTGTCTATCAACACCGATCCCCTCCAGCATGCATTTAAAAGGAAGCAGCAACCAACACCACCCGGCAACCTACACCAACGCGACCATCACCACGAGCCCCACAACCAAAGGTCAAAGGCAAAGAGTCAGCGGAAGCGGCAGTACCTCCTCCCCCGAACCACGCCCCCACCCATAAGAAACCTGCGGCGGCGGCACCGACCGAACCCTCCGAATAATCCGACATCGTGTCACAACCGTCCCTTCCTGCTCTATTTTGAGTCGGACGGAATCCTGTCCGACTCTCATTTTCGGACCCGGCTGGTTATTTGGAGTTATCTTGTTGTTATCTCAGCTTCCCGAGATAGGGGTCTCGGGAAGCTTATTCCTTCCGTGGCCTTGGCTCAGCCAGGGAACATGTATATATATCTCGCCCTCTCCACCCTCTCGTTGGATCCCCATCCAACGTCTTGTATTCTAATACAGACCTTGCTTCCTCCTACGCTGGTGCACCTTCCCTGTGCACCCCTTGTCTAGCCTTGCCTCGCCTCGCTCTGTCTGGCCTCGCTCTGCCTTGCCTCGTCCCGCCTCGCCTCCACACTCGCGTAAGCCCCCTTACGCAAGTGTCAACTCGAACACCCTCTCCTGTCCCGTGCCCCTGCCCTGCCCCCTGCCTCCAGCGCGTACCCCTTGGTTGTTGCCTCCCTCGTGCCACGTTACACATCGATACAGGCACGAGCGTAAGTCTTGTACGCTGCCCAACTAAGTACAAGCTCGGTCTGATGCGCCGCTGGGTGGAAGCGGACAACAAGAGGACCAAAATTGTGGGTATTCAGTGGCTGGTGCAAGAAAGACGGGGCAGAAAGACGGCGCCATCGCTGGTCATCTACATGGCGGAAGGAAGGCATTGATATCCAGCAAGGGCTCCGCATAGGTAAGAGATTCTGCCATACTACGGAATACGACTGGTCATCCCCGAATGCAATATGGAGGTAAAAATGGTGGAGCTCAGGCTGGAATATCAGCAAAAATCCAATAAGAAGCGAGTATCTGGTGTCGACCAAGAGCCAAAGAAGATCAAAGAGCAAAAGAAGATCAAAGGGCATGTATCGGGTGTCGATCAAGAGCAGTAACGAGCTTTCTCGCACTGAAGCAGCACATTGAAGCAGTGGAACAAGAGCATAAAAAAGACATTGCTTCACTTAAGCTACTAGTTGTTTTTTTTTTTAAAAAAAAAAAATACTTGTTACTCCTATGCAATCTCATTAGGGGGGATCATGAGCTTGGAACAAGTAGAGCAAGAACAGAAATGCGCATTAATGCATATGCAAGCAAGCCAGTCACTAGCTGCCCGCAAGCTCCCTGCAAACACGGCTATCTAGTCTCGTGCCCGGCTATCATGCTCCGCCTCGCCCCCGAGAAGATATCAGGTACCACCGCCGCCTCCCTGCCCTCTACAGGTGTCTTGACCAGGCTGTCAATGACCGATTCAGCGATGTGCTAATCCCTGAGCTCCAGAGAATTCACCTTTGACGCTGTTTTCTACAATCACCTAGCCCCAGCAGAGGTCGCGCTGGAGCTCCTAGGACAGCAGGACATAGATCCCTTCACTGATACCAGTAATCCATCTACTCCAAGACTATTCCTTCTTGGCCCATCGGGTGATGGTAAGACGACATTATTGAGGGAGCTACGCACCGTGGCCCTACTGAGCCCAAGATGCAGGGCCCCGATTTAATACTGAGACAGCACATTTGGCTGAGATCCTGAATTTCAACATATCAGCGGAAACCCCAGAAAACCAATATTCATCGCAGACCGCGCTTGATGTCACAATTTCCGTCAATTCCAATGAGGTTCTATCGAAAGTTTTTAATTGTCAATCTACCTGCGTGGGAGGGGGCAGAAACAAGAATTATTTTTATTTTTTATTTTTTTTATGCTCACTACTCCTATTCGGTCCTAGTTTTTTTTGTTACGCACATCAAAAGTCTTATCCTCCTTCCGGTTTGTCTTGCGAGGTCCATTTGCAAGATTCAGACTATGCGGACTGTACCTTCAAGAATTACCTTGCTTGGAAATCCGAATGGAATGAATATCCTCTTACGGCTGGAACTGCATGCTACTTTTGTCTGGCACCCTGGCTAGTCTGCAATTCTCGTAAGAGGGTAATGCAATGTGAAAATACACAAGATACTGTGGGTCCATTAATGTGGATCCTCAACTTGATTCCAGACCTTGAAGTAGCGGCATTCGGTGCAATTAGCCTGCCAGTTCCAGAGGATCCTGAGGCATTTAAAGCTCTAAGTACTAAGCCGTGTTATTTCTATGGTTTGCAGTGTTGTGTTGCATGGGCTCTCTCATCTGTATCCTATTTGATATAAAGCGCAGAAATACTTAAGCTGTCTTCTAGTTTTGTAGTACATAGAGCTATGTTTTACATATTTAACTTTGTAATTCCATTTTATATTTGGCTGTCTTATAACTTTCCTTTTTTTTTTTTTTTTTTTTTTTTAACTTTTTTATTATTATTTATATTTTGCTAACAGGTCTATTTATTGTTCTGTCTCTTTTTTTAAAATAGGGGTATTCAAAGTTACAAGTAGTTTTAGACCCAAAATTCTTGTGCGAAATTTACGGCCGAAAATTGGGCCAAGCTTTCGCAAAGTGCGTCGTATATTTCCGTCCATAAACAATATCCAGACTTAGCATATTAAATTGAAACTAGCTACAAATAGAACATCTACACTATCTCAATTCCCCGCCATATAACACGCCCATCCAGTTTACCCCTCCCAGCATGCCCCTAGCATCAATGCGCACCTTGTACATATGCAGGAGGCTTTAGTTTCCTCCCACGGTCCATTTTTAGGAGCACTATTCTTCCTTCTATCAGGAGGGGCCCCTGTGATTACCATATCAATCGGATCTATACTAGCAATTTTTATCTACATCTAGAATATGATACCACTTTTCTGTGTTGAGATCCTTTCTGAATGCTAACAAGAGATGCAACATACTTTGCTGGCAACCTAATAGTAGAGCTTGGTATTGTTCTGGCCTGCCCGGGAATAGGCTAAATCATAAGTTGGCCTCCCAGGGAATGTGATTACCAAATCTAGTAACCTGAAATGTGGGGAGAAGGCTCTAACCTCCTGGCTAATGGCTACTCATACCACTCCAGGGCCAAATTATAAATCTGATATGATGCCATTACAATTGTTCTGTAACCTATTACTCTGACGCTCTCAACCACCTGGGCTCAATCGATTATTTATAACATCCGGTGTCCGATTATTGCAACGCACTTCCGGAATCAATGGAATCCAGGAAAATATCGACTTGGACAAGCTAGGTAGCGAGTTTGATGGTTATCAAGTTACCAGCAGCCGAGACCAAGGTATTCATGGATTATTTTATTGTTCTGGAACAAAGGGCAATACAAACAATAGCATTAATTTATGCACTAGTGGTGAGTCTCTCATGTACAAACTCAGGACGTTGAGCAAGTTGTCGTTCACTTACAATCCTTGACTCCACCCACTCCACTCAGTTCTTAGGTGGTGGTATGGTATGGTTTCTGGTGGTCTAAGAATTTCAGGCAGATAACCCTGGGCAAGTATTTTTGGATAAATATGCGAGGATGTAGATCGGTTTTCTCTCTCTATAAGGATAGATCATATGAATTATGTTTTGCCCTAATTGGGTACAATTTAGCTTAACAAATTAAGGTACTTCCCTCTGGGTAGCCAATAACAAACACCCCCAAATGCGTATACATTAAATGACACCCGCCGGTTACGATCTACAACTATCTTCGCTTTTGATTTCCTTGCATGCAAGCTGACTGCCGCTTATCACGCAGCTTAGATCAAGACCCCGAGGAAACCCTTGATCAAATCATATGCCTGATCCGGGAATTTCTTCAGAACTTCACACGTCGAGCTCACTTAAGTTTCCCGCTATTTCAGTGTCTTTCTCAGTCCTTAGGGAGTCTCTCTCAGTTTTCATTAGTATCCAGTTTTCATTAGTATCTTCACCTCTTCACGAGTTCACTATTTTCGAGTTCATTTCACGGGGGTGGGGTCAGGCCGTTAGGTCATCTGGCAGACGCCGGTTAATTACAGCGTGTGGCGGCAGGATTTGCGTTTGATTTAGTTTTGCGGTAGAATAACTTGCCTCGCCTTGAATCCACCCGGTGGCTCATGGTCCCTCGTTGGGACTGCATATGAGTACTGAGTATATAAAAAGCAAAAAAAAACAAAAAAACACCGGGAGAGTCTTTCTTTCTTCTGTTTCACAAGTTCACCAGAGTTTTCGTCTCAAGGGCGAGGCCCAGTCAGGCCCTTTGGGTCATCGGACAGTCCGTTCACTAATGACAGCATAGGGGCTCGCTCCTTTCTTTGTATTTAGCGTTGAACCTGGCAGATTCAACTTGCCTTGTCCCTAAATCCACCTGGGTTTCCGGGTAGCTCCTCATGGTCCCCCTAATGGGACCGCATAGGAGTAACAAGTATTTTCTAAAAAAATAAAAATAAAAATAAAGATGAATGACAGCACAATTGCAACATGGTCATGTGTCGGACTAGGGAAGTGCCGCTACGCCCGTGATCGTAATCTCATTTTCTTGGCATTCACGTACGATTATTATCATCTCGCCTATAAGAAATTACCACATGGTGAGAAAGCGGGAAAGATGAGCTCCTGTAATTAAGAAACAGGGAAGAGTAAACGATAAACTATATTTGGATGAGATTGAAGGTACCTACGTATTCTTATAACTGTTCCTGTCCGCATAAAGCCTAGTGCAACCCTCCCATATTTTCGACGGTATTATTTCTCCTATCTCCACAAAATCGAGAATACTTCTATCAATGGATATAGCTACAAATATGAAAGAGCTCTGTATCGGAGCGAAGCCTCGACCGAATGAGCCTCCCGCATCGAACTTTCACAACAAGGAAGATGCCATCGAACAAGCATGGGAGAACTATCGCCAACACCGCCTACTCCATTGGACGGGATGTAATGACTACTACTGCCGGACGCATGGAAGTGACCTCGAGATGAAGAATCGATACCCCTCATACAGCATCTGTTCAATCTGCGGAGAAGAAGATCATGGTGTGATAGACTGCAAACTTACAGAAGGTGTATTGGCTAAAGAGAGGGAGTACCGGAGGGAACAAAGAGCTAAATGGATGCGGAGTGCAGAGACCACCAGCTCTGGGACAAGACACCCTTAAGAATATAGGACAGTCGGAATCTGGAGGAAGGAATTCCCTCGTAAGTTGTTCATCAATCGTTGGACACTGGAAGCGAAAACTGAACCTATTACTTCCGCAGTCCATGGGTTGAAAATTCCCGAGCGTCCTTTCACTTTCTTGGTGTACCTATTATTTCCACCATACCCAGGGTGCTCCACCTGATTACAGATATAGTCAAGCCCAATCCCTAGCCCACTGGGTGCTGACAGCTTTTCAGTTAGCTGAGGTGCACCCATCTGACGCTGTTATTGGACACAGAGTTCAGGAGCGATACCAGTTTTGCTATAGTTCACTTTCATTGTTGCAGATTGTGGAGCAAGAATCCTATTAAAAACTGTGGGGGTTGATGTATGACAGTGTTTTCAGCTGTGGAGAAGTTTAAAAAGTGACAAAATTTGATGAGGTCAATATGTTCCTTTAAATCAGAGACCTATCCCAAATGAGTATCCACTAGTTCCCGCGGGTGCATACATGACTAGGTCTCATTATTGGATATTATCATATAAGCAGGGGTCCCTTGCTCTTCATTCAAGACTATCTACTACCTATGTAGTACCTATATCACTTGTTGTATCTGCCTTACCTTCATTGATATTGACACTGTAGGTTGCTAGTCAATTTCATAGCCTACCGGTACCTTGCATGTTTTATGTATCTGAGGGGGTGATTATGATGCACTCCTGCCAAGCCCATATTAAGGTAGATCTATATTATAGCACGGAGAACTAAGTACCGAGTTACTCTAATAGGCGATGACGTGCAGTTTTTATTCATATGTACGTATGTAGCCGAGCCAAGGAATGCTGCTTACCCCACCATGCAAACAGAGTCAGCCCCTGTAATAATTATGTAGGTATGTACCCTTTGCAGAATCCTTTAAGCAAACATTTCACAAAGAACATTTCCTGAGCTTGAGTGCAGATCTTGTACCAGCCGAGTTTCACAATTGGACTTCGTAGGGTTTGCTCCCAATCGTATTCAAGGAATCTGATACTGTTACCTAATTGGCTACTACATGCAGTACAAGTACAACTACATCAGCTTGTCTTCCCCTCCCCGCGTCATTTCGCAGGCTGGATGCCTCCGATTAATACCTATCTCCAAGCAAGCTCGTGGGATAGGGAAATTCTTTTTGGGGCTACGAGCACATAACTACACCAGGTAACTTGAAAAGAGTATATACTACTGCATATCTAGATATATTGCTCTGGTTATTAACTCCGGATCAACAAATGAATACGAAAAAGTCTGTCAACGGTTTATTTTCAAAGTCCTGCTTAATACATGCTATGGTTGTCTGAAACTGGAGAGGAATAGGCATAGTCGGGTTATTGTGAACATGGAGGCACTTTTCCCCTCACATGCGGCTCTCGACCTGACTAAGAATGAAACACTACTTTTACTATCACCAGCTGTCAAGTTATCAAGAAATGATCAATCCTCCCCCGATACCATCGATATCATAAAGTACACTGTCTTTCCATCTACCATGGCCATGTATAATTCTTTATCGTATTTGGCATGCACTCCGTTGTCATTGTAGGTGCAATTCTTAGCTCGCCCCTACGGCTATTGATATAACTGTGATTGCGTGACTAGGTATCTAAAGTGGATATCAAATAAACCCTTTGCAGCCCATGAGTTGTTGCTGACGCTCATCGCTATTTAAATTCACGGAAGGCGTCGTAGTTTGGTCCGACAACTGGTTATCCGAAGGCGTATATTTGCGACTGAGAACTCTGCTGGCTTTGTATTCCAAAATCCTAGAAGTCGAACTTCCATAGTTAAAATGGTGTGCTTGGCAATCCGATAAGGGAAAATGAATATACATAATAAAGTGCATGGCTTCAGTGATTAATATCATGCAACAAACAACTGACAAGGTAGACTAGGTTGCGACACAATTCGCAAGCCAGCCTAACAACCTTTTTCTTCTCAACTGGGTATATGAATTGTTTGTCCATGGACGAAATCAGCAAACGTGAACGTTCCACATATTGTAGTATAGTACGATTGGTGGTAGTCACCTGACCGTACCGCTCCAGCTATCTACCGCGAGCCACTGGTGGACACGAGGTATTCCGAAGCCACCACTATTTTATAGGTGGTGGGCGCCATGTGACTATCCTTTCTAGTGTACGGAGAGTAGCCTAGATAGCCTGGTCCAGAACGGAGATAATAATATAACTGTATTGTCCCATGAACAAGCATCATATTGCATATAATTAGGAATAAGTGGGAAAGGGGATATAGGACGGAAAATACATAAACATAGAGACTATGGAACCCATTGGAACAACTCTCTCCGCCGCGCCTTATACAACACTCGATTCAGTCAGAATTGAGCACCCTAACTAGGTTCACATCTCCCCTGATTAGCATACATAAATAAATGAAGGATATGGTTGTGTACCTGTTGGTGAATGAATGGTGCCCAGTACAATCGTTGCAAAGACTTTATTTCATCAATTTCCGAACTGCAGAATGGTAAGATATTGCCACATCATCCGTTTTACAGAGTCCGGGGGGATGGTGCAAAAGAGGGCCGGTAAGGGCCAGAGCCGAAGGAGGATGTTGGGAATAAGGTCGCGTAGGCGACCTTCGTGACGCTGAAACATCCGACGCTATTGGCTGTAGGCTGAATGAAGCTGTGTAACTAAAGATGCGGATGAAGTCAAGCGCTGTGTTGGGGATTCAACATTTGACAAGGCCAAATGCACTTCAGGCACTTCCCGTGTATAGTTGTGTTGTTCACTTTGCTTGTCATAGTATTTCTTTAACCAATCCCGCAAATAGTCACAATTTTCTTCCTAAGGAATCCTTCTTGCAGCATGATCTCTGCACGGAAGAGGTTTATCAGCTATTGTCTTGCTGAAGTTACCGAGAGTGAGGCTAGCCTAGCCCGTAGCATGCAGCATCGCTAATTGTTCCTACGGTAATCAGAACTGGATCATATTGTAAGTTCCTTTGGATTTCTGCATATCATTAAAACATATGAAACGATGACAGCGGATTTCTCGAAAGCAGCCTCGTGAGATTTTAGCATACTTCCTCTTTCTTGTTTTATCATGCCTCAATCTTCTCATTCCGCCTTCTCACTTCCTCACTCATTCACTTCCGATCCAGAGACTTACTTCTCCATCTTTTCATTTCTGACAGTCAAGGATTTCACTTGTTCCCACAATCTGCTCCTCTCCGCCGCTCCGAGTGGCTTTTCACCATGCTAATCCATCCTTCTCTTTCCAAATACAATTGGAGAATCGATTTCACCAAACACAATAGAAATCACTTCTTATCTGGAAAATCCCCCTCTCCTATCACGTGCCCCCAACCAAAACTAGGCCACTTGTATGCAGGAGCCACAGGTTCTCCAAATGCCGTTTCTGCAGTACAGCTCAGGTGGATCTAGAGTGATATCATAAAAATGACTCCAATCTCCTCAAATAGGCCGCCTTGGCATTATATTTTGACTGCCTAGACAGCTGTAATCGAGCTATATTTGCTCCACCACAGTCCCAAGGCCTTGAACTACTACCGCTCTGATTCTGCACCTCACTTGCCATGGCTCAAGCTTTCTTGCACTCAAGAGAAGCTCAAGCCAGGTCTTAGGATCTCAACTTTTTTTTTTGGAGTCATGGGTTCAGCTGCTTACTGTTACTAATTGAAAATTATGGTTAATTAATTATATGATATTGGGGAGCTTTCCTCGCGACTCATGAACTACCGTTGTTGCCAGTATGGGTTTGAATACTTGGGACAGTTGATAGTACTAGTACGACAGTCAAGCATAACGACTGACCATATCCCAAAAGCCTCAATTCATTCAAAATATTAGACTATGTGAGAACTGTAATACCAGATGACTGGGAACTATAGATTACCCACCCCAAGCACACTCGCCAATAACTAGATCATCAGCACTCGTAAGTAGTTGTGAATGATTGTTCTACCGGAACGCAGATTTTCCCTCTGAACGAGCCAGCTCGCTGGGATCCTTTTGTACTCGATAGATATATATGGCTACGTAGAACCTTGCGCAGGTGTAATATGTTTTATTTTCCCTTTTTGTGAGAAGTACCACCCCTTCGCTACCCCCGCCATGACCCTAAGTCGATCGCAAGTATAGAAGATGCCGCTTCATAGCCTTAGGCTCCATAAGCGTACAGACTTCAAAAAAAAAAAAAAAAAAAAAAGGTGACAAGAATAGCATACTCTCTATCCTTCTCCTTCGTCCAGGATTTCGTTGATCTTTGCTACCGACATTCCTTTGTCAGAGGGGTATGGGATTCTATGGTTCCAAGATTTTTTTTAAAAAAAAAAAAAAAAAAAGAAAAAAAGTCACCGGTTCGCTTTGGGACCAGCAGTGCATATACGCTAATTTATCTGTGTAGAGCCAACTGCTACCAACACCCATATTTGTGGAGTCCTTCCTTCCAGGAATCGAATCCACAACGAGATGCTGGTTTTTGGTAAATACGTGGGCGCCGGGCCTTTATTTTGCAGTGGGTATAAAATATTGCAATCTCAACCAATTTAAATTGCTGCCGTCCTGCAGGTAGGTTGTATAGTACGCACATGTCTAAAAGCGTCACATGAAGAATTTTGTCCTATTTTTGTTTTGTTTTGTTTTGTTTTGGTTGATTATTTAGTACTCGTATTCAAGCTACATATCATAGCCTGGGGAGAGACCACATCTCCGGCTCAACGTCTAGCAGCCATAGCACCTGAAACTATGTACGTACTAGACCAGATACCCCTGGATAACGAGTACCTGAAAATTTGCTCAGATGTGAGCGTAGAGCGGGATCAAGCTGGCGGCTAGGATGATATCGAAAGCGGCAATATGCCAACTGCAAGTCCACAATTTCAAAGCGGGGTCAAACTCTGAAAAGTTTAATTCTCAAAGGTGTGGGGTCAAATATCATAACTTTCTTTCGGATTCTGGTATCAACCGTAACTAATCCTAATTTAAAGCCGTCCGCCTGGACAATCGGTAGAAGAGATCGCAACTGGAGATTGTCCAACAATTTATACATCCTCAAGCCGTGACTAGTGCTGTCCCTCCCCTCCTCCTCCTCTAGTTTGCCTTTCTCCAGCATGGGGGAAAATAAGATTCGTGACCAAATTGAAAAGTCCATCAAGAAATATGAGGATAGAGTGAATGCGATTAATGAAATAGTATAGACACCCCATGTCATCTAGAAGTAACAATAACTAAAATCGTGTTACGGGGCAGATTTGGAGCAACCCCGAGCTTTCCGGCCAGGAGACGATAGCTCACAATACCATCTGCGAGTTCTTTGAGACTCTGGGAAGCGATTACAAAGTCCAACGAAAGGCCTGGGGCATTGAAACTAGCTTCATGATCGAAGCACGCAGGGGTGTAGATAACTTAGCGAGTGCAAGGATTATAGTGTTCAACGCTGAGTACGATGCCCTCCCAAACATGGTTCCGGTGGAAAATACTAGTCCGGTCAAATTTAAAGCAGCACATGCCTGTGGACACAACTTGATTGCTTCTGCCGCCATAGCAGCTTTCATAGCTTGCTGGGAGACGTTGAAATCGAATAACGGCACCGGAATCGTTAGGCTTCTAGGCACTCCTGCTGAAGAACGTGGCGGAGGAAAATTGCAATTATTGGAGAAGGGAGCATACAAAGGTGTCAATGCCTGCCTCATGGTACACCCTGGGCCGATGTACAGTGACGAGAGTATAGCGGCCGTTTCAGTAACACGCAGCCTTGCTTCCCAAAGATTAATAGTGAACTTCAACGGACAGGCTTCACATGCTGGCATAGCCCCTTGGCTGGGGAAAAATGCTCTTGACGCTCTAGTAACTTCATACGTCAGTATTGCAGCCCTCCGGCAGCAATTAGAGCCGTCCTGTAGAGTTAGCGGTATTGTGGTTCATGGGGGGAAGGCCCCGAATATTATCCCCGACCACACTCAGGCGGAATACAGTATCAGAGCGGCAAGCGCCCCGGTGCTGAAGGACCTCGAGGGAAGGGTTATCAATTGCTTCCAATCCGGAGCACAAGGGACAGGGTGCGAGGTGAAAGTTAATAAGTGAGCGAGCGAGTTCCTTACACAGTTAGGTCAGCAGTATTAATTGACCATCTCCAGCACACGAAAGGCCTATTGGGACTTGCATTCCAATCCTGAGCTCTGTGCACGATTTACATACCATATGAAGGGCTTTGGCGTCAAAATTGTCAATGAATTACCTGAAATTACAGATAACCCTGGTGCCTCTACAGATCAAGGTGAGGAAAAGGTGAGGAAAACACAATTATATTAGGATAATGGCTCATGTGCACTAGGAAACGTCTCATATGCCTGTCCGGCGATACAACCTGCGTTCGCTATTCAATCCAACAAAGCGATGAACCATACCCCTGGGTTTGCTGATGCCGCTCATACCCCCGATGCATTTAAGAGAGCAATGGCATGCGGGAAAGGCATGGCAGCCGTCGGTTATGATGTATTGACTAATGATGTGATTGCCGAGCAGGTGGAAGCTACATTCAATGAAGGGGTGAATAAGAAGGCAGCAGACATTGCACGGCACTATGAGGTGAAGCCGCCGACGGATGAGCAAATAAACCAACTGGCGGCGGCGGCGACCGAAGAAATCAGCATTAGGAGAGAGCAGGCTCTTGGGACTCTGATGGCATCTGATGACTACCTGGATAGATTCAAGGAGTTTTTGTAGCCTTCATAAACAAGGAGTCAACAATTTATGACATATGGTCATATTAAAACTCCCTGTTGGAAGTCCACAGCTTGGCTTTCATGTTTATGTTGATTTATGTCGTTTCGTATTCACTTGGTTGTTGCATGTCCCTTGAGCTGTTTTTGAGGAGGACATATATTGGGCTGTGTATCTAGCCTTGAACAATCAGGAGAAATATTTCGTCTACCCATTATCAGTGGCATATGATCGTGACTCTTCACCGAAAACATGAATACCATTAAATTCACAAAATAGTCGCTGTTCATTGGCTTTATTGAATGTGCGGGCTAATGGAGCAGCCGCTGTGCGAATGTACACCATTCTGAATTGTTTAAGTGAGCGTTCTCATACTGAATAGTCTTCATCAAGTCTGTATCATTCTTATTAATGTTTGACCTTTTATTTAACTTGATAGTGTACAACGAGTCTGACGAAGTGGCTATTTCCTTATAAAGTTCATTCATAGAAGCCAATAGTCAACCTACGGTACGGAGCCTGACTAATCCGTACTGCGTTTCTTTCCATTCATTTTAGTTCTTTAGTAGTCATAATTATCTCAAAACATCTTTTCCTCATAAAGTTCGTCTTCTTAGCGTGTTTAGATCTTCCCCAACAAAAGCAACAATTTGATATCTCAGAACTTAAAGTTCTTGAATTAAAATTTGAAATTTAATTAGAAATGCTTGTAGTTATATAAGAGATTTCATAATCAACTCTGTAAATAGTGTAAGCAGGTGGGAATACCTGACAAACGTAGTATCCTTGAGGTGCTGAAGTTACCCTCCCCAAGAGATATGTCAGGACAAAAGATCATACATTGTTTTAGGAGGGTAGACGTTGTTCGTATTTTCTGACTTGACATGATGAGGGGATAAACATGCAGGGACGAGCTGAGCCACCTCGGGGCTAAAGTATGACGCTATAATTAATACTCCAGCAAAACAATAGTCCTCTCGGGTAGGGTGACTGGTGGATCTCCATAGGAATACTCTTCCTGTGATCAATATCAATTACAATAGACTACTGTCCCTTTTCTCGCATCGCTATATATGTATCTGTTTATATATCCTGCCCCCGGGCGACCAACCAGACTAGACCTACCTAGAAATATGTTGTCACTGATTCACTTGATTAACCAATGGGGCGCTCAGTAATGTTTTTTTTTTTTATTAAAAAATACTCATTACTCCTGTTCAATCCCAGTAAGGGGGCTATGAGGACCCCCCCGGAAACCCGGGAGGATTCAGAAGAAGGCAAGTTAATCTGCCAGCTCCGCCGCGAGCGAGAAAAGCGAGACCATAAAGACAAAAACGACGAAAAGAGATGTCTCAGAAAGGGAAAATCGCTGCCTCGAAACTGTTCAAACGAGATGTGGTACAGAAATACAAACAAAATTCGTATTGCGCAGAGCCCCCAGCTCAGTAATGGTGGTTCGGTCGCGCACAGATCAATGTGAGACCGACCGAGACCGACCGATTCACTATTAATTACTCACATATCCCGATGTAGGTATATACAAAAGCACAATCAATAACATACCATATCCATTTCACATCCATCCAATTCCTATGCTGCCCGCTATCTTATATAGCTCTGTGTTCCATACTCATACCTATCCAACATACCCGATCCATCGACCACTGGTAGAAACCATACTGCAGACGAGTACTGAGTATTTAAAAAAAAATGCCAGCAGACTGACTATTCTATGCTGCGACTGCCAAACTACTTTCCCTCCAATCTCTCTAACCTATGAACTCCTATATCGCAAAGCAGTTATCGGAAGGGTGGGTTTAGGGCCTTAGGCTACGTATGTCTAATAAGGTGAGATCCTTCTGAGGTAGACAAGCGTGAAACTCTGCGTTTGCGATATAAGGAAGTTTGGAATTCGAGAATGTCAACAAGGATTTGAAGTCCAGATGTTTTACCTCACTGAGCCGTGCCAGAATTCGATTTTCTCATGATTGTACAGTAAGAGCTCGAACTCTGTGTGGGATTAGGGACCTTTCTGACATGTCGATACCAGTAGATATTATGCAATGGAGAGACCTCTCCCATCCCTGTCTCTTTTTAGCTCTTCGTCTCTTCTGTCTGTGTAACTGCCATTATTTTCCTTCCCCCCCCCTGTATTATTTCAGTTCTCCCATATCTCTTTCTCCTCCCTAAACCTAAGTAGAATGCCAGTCGGTAGTGTCATCCTTCGCACATTAGCCGTCTAACCCTAACTAGGTGGATTATGTTGTTCTGCTCGGATTATTATCCAAAAATTCGACAGTCGTGATGCTCTGTCAAATTCATTTTCACCGGCGTCGCAAACCATTTGGCGCGCTGTACGTGAACCAAGAAGGGTAGCGACTTCTAGATTGGGACAATTTACTCTATCGTTTGATTGGATGGGAGGCGAGTCGATTAGAATAGGCACAATAGGCTGTGGCAATCAGAATACTTTCTATCCCATCAAAACCATACGCAGACAATCCTGTGACTTGGGGTGAAACCCTCCAAGCCTGATTTTGTTTGCCTTAGTGCTCGCGACGATCTTGTTCATGGAAGGGGGGTGAAGGGGAGTGAAGGGGGGATGGGGGGGTATTAAATGTCGGTTGGAGGGAGCGGTAAGCGTTCGGTGTGTGTTTGTCTTGCTTTGTCTGCCATGTGTGTGTACGTGGGTATGAATGGCAGAAAGTGGAATTGCAAACAACGTAGGGCGTAGCGGATTGACTGCGGGGAATATCTGGCTGCTCCTTGATATTCAATGCTCTTAATCTGTCCCCAAGTAATAAAGTACCAACGCAAATATTGCTTCCTCCAAGTCTCTCGTCCTTTACTCCCTACAGTTTTCCCCCCGGATAAGAGCACATGGGTGGTTAGTAAAGTACTAATAGGAATTTTGCAGTAATATTCACGAATCACACTCAATTAATTTGCATAAGAAGCCCCAAAGTTGAGGGCCAGCGGGCTAGTACAGTTACTTGGTATCTACGTGAAGGTCTCTGATTCTGGAGGCTCTGTGTGTGCTGTTAAAGTTCTGTTACAAACATACATCTATATAGCATGGTGACTATTACAAGTCATAGCACCTCCCGATACACTTATCTTGAACACGTGGTCGACCGTTCACTTCGGCCCTTGATTCTTCTCCGCCAGGCTTAACCGGCTTAAGCACCGGGAAACCCCACTTTCACTTGACCCTCACATTTGACGTGGCCGTCACTCTGTTCTCACTATGGGAGCCTGTTCGAGTGTTAGTTTTGACTTGCATTGAAATATGTGAGAAGTCCTATGGGGTGTCTTGGAGATGAGTTTGCTCTAATACAGCATATTTATTCGAGCTCATCTTAAGAAGGTGGATTTACTGGTGCACTATTACAATAGGAATGATTCCTCCCAGTCTTGTGGTCAAGCCAGATTTCACTAACGTTACGCCCATTAGGGTAAACTCAAGGCTCCCACCTAGTAGCTACTGTTCAACTCATGAGGGGCGACAAACGCCGATTTGTCTTATGCGCAACAGCTCTGCGGGAAGCAGAGCAATCTAAAGTCCGAGACGAGTGTAGAAGTGCGTCTGTTTGAACGCGGAGGAAAATCCCGTGTGCACAGATCTGGATTCTAGTGAAAGGTATGAGTCGTGGTTTCCGGTGTAATTGTCAAGAACCTTTTGGCATAGTATGTTTTTATTGCCTTGTGGCGAGTACTGCTGCTAATGACATATCGAGAGGAGAAAGTGCATCGTTCCAATTGCCACCCTGGTGACCATGCACACTGAGGTTATTTACAATTTGAAGCTCTTGTTTGTATGCTCGGAGGTTATTTGGGTTGAGAAGAAAAGGTGGGTAAGGCTGTGGGAACCGCATGGATAGGTTTATCTGGTTCAATCTTAGTATCAAAGATGGTGATATGCTTAGCCACGAACCTACAATTCAAGGGCTGTGGCGGTTAGCTGAGTGTTGAGTAGCGATTGAATGGATTGGCGTTTGGTGGGTCCGCCATGTTCCTCAGTCCGAAAAGTCAAACGGCTAATTATTTATAGTCTATATATAGGGCACACTTTGTACCCTATTCTATCTCTATTCTCAATATATTCAATCCCTCGCTAACTGGACCACATTCCTATAATCTAAGCTATAGCTATAAAGTCCAGTCTTTCCTGCTGGTTCCCCCATCCGCTTACTGGGTATCTTCTGTTATTCGGTAAATTCCACAGGAAGTACGTACTTTTGCCCTTCTTTTACCGGATATCCTCTTTTATAGGATGCTTATCCAATATGATATGTTTGGCTGTATACACTCTGATCTTACTTGGAATACATGCCTGAGCGCCTCTTGATCACACCCTAAACCAAGTTCTACTTCTCTCTTCATGGAGGGAGTTGTGCCAACCAGAACGATAATTTTTTTGTCTTTTTCATTGGCCTCATGTCCCAAGCTATAGCCCCATTGTCACAAACGAACAGTTTGGCACCAGCACTCACAATCTAACCTGTTTGTTGGAGGCAACAAACCCAAGGAGCAGGAAGAAGTTGAGCGTCAGTGGGGTGTCGAAATGAACAAAGCTTTCCTTACGAACAACAAAATCCTGCAACTGCAGTAACTGCATCTAGCGGCTTAGATGTTTTGAGCGACCCCTCTCTTTATACTCACCATCAATAACTCATCTTCACTCCCATGTGTACTCTGTCTTATATATTACGATGTATGAGCCTCAAATCCCTATTCGGGTCTAGCTCATCTACCATTACGCAATAACTGTCCCTCTCACTAGGGCGACGACCGGGTCACCTGCGGGGATGTTTCATAGTGTTTTACTTCTGTAGTGTTGTGTTGTGCTGTGTCTAGTTGGTGGTCTTTTGGTTGGCAGGAGTGGGTTGCTGTGATTCCCACGTTATGAATGCAAATGTCGTTAGGTAAAGTATACTTATTGTCTTTCTGTGATGTGTATCTGCTAATAAAAAGTATATCAGTGATCACAATGTTTTGGTATGACTCGACTAGACATTCACCAAGAACCGAGCCTATATCTTGCGCTCACTTTGCAATATGGGCTTTCCGATAGATGCTCCCTCCATACGCTTTACTCACGATTTGTGGCTTTCCTACTTGAAATTCATTTCTGGCGATGGTTTTGTTTAATTTCCTACCACTTGGTTTCACTTGAGCGGCTTTTGATTTTTTTTTTTTTTTTTTTTGGGGGGGGGGTCTTCATCCATGTCACTCATCTGGCAATAGCCAGTTAATGGCAGCACGGAAGTCATCTACCTAAATTCTTTCTATTTCTATTCGAGTTATTTCCTCAGGCTTTGAAATTCTGCGCTGCCGGACCTGACAGATTAACTTGTCTTGTCCTGAATCCACTTGGGTTTCCCGGTGGCTCATCATGGTCCCCTTACTGGGATCGCATATGAGTAATGAGTACTCCCTATTCAAGAAGAAAGAAACACTTGTAATTTCAACTAGTGGGCGGAGTGATTCTGTTCATTCATGTGTGGATGGATGGATGGCTGGGCATGGGGCATGTTCGGGGATTGAGATGGAGGAGGATTTAGATTATTCAAGACCTGGAATGCTGGTAATAGTACTTATTCCATACATAGTCGTATATTATATGCAACGGGCACTATACTTTGACATCAAAACTTTTATTTTTATTTTTATTTTTTTTAAAGATACTTGTTACTTATATGCGATCCCGACTAGTGACCCACCCAGGAGCTCAAGGCGAGGCAAGTTAATCTGCCAGTCCAACGCAGAGTTATGTACATAGATACACAAAATTAGCCACCAACTTCCCATGCTGTCATTAACCGGCGTCTGCCAGATGACCTAAAAACAACACAGGGAAAAAAATCCAACAACAGAAGGACGAGCGGTGGTTCTACATGCGGCGCCAACGCAATACAAGCCCGATCTGAATTGTCATACGACAACGAGAAGGCCCAAATGTAGGTATTGCTAGAACAACAGAACGATTATTCCAAATTCATGATAGTTCATGTTATTATACACCGCCATTCCTCAATTTCACCCTTTACATACAAGTACGTACCGTACTTCCTATGCTTTTTTTGTTTCTTTAAAATTCATAGTTCAAATTCATGCGAGTTTTTCTTTGTATGTAGCACTATGTAGCCCTTAATCTCCAACTTTAACCGTCATTCTGTATATACTCGCCGGACCCTAGTCCTGAATCCAACTGGGTTTCGGGTGGCTTATTATGGCCCCCTCTATCGAGGCTGCTTTTGAGTAAACGAGTTAAAAAAATAAAAATAAAAACCTGCAGTGTGCTGCTATGGTCTTCCTTTTCTTGTGCAATGGCTGGAGAACTGCCAAAATTGCCAGTACGCCGATACGAGCGGGAAATGTGCCCAGATGCTGATATATGATACATTAGCGAAGGCAATTGCAAAGCGCAAGACCAAAGTGAAAAGGACGAGATTGTGGTGGACTGTATCCGTTTGTCACTCCCAAGTACGTCCCAGTGTATTCCCTGTTTACTCATATCAAATAGAATCCGGAGCCAGCATACACCTCCCCCCGCAGGTTCCCCTAGACCATGAATTTGTTTAATGTGCGCTGAAATAGCCTGGAGTGAGCAGCTCCCCGGGGCAGTCCCTCTGCAAGATTTTGAGATACGGAAGACAAAACTAATATTTTTCGGGGTTGCAAGCAGGCGATTCTCATATGATTACCGGAGAGTAGACTGGACCCTTGACAATTACCTTAATGCGTGCAAAAAAATTATTCCATGCAGAGGAATACCCCGAGCAACCAACTACAGTTAATATATATGCCCCATCATCTCCGTCGAGGCAACATAGTTAACCACCTCGTTCACACCACAGGACCGTCGCTCTAATTATTTCTCGAATAGATACAAAAGTCACACAAACAAGGCAGTGATCCTCTTCACCACGGGGCCTGCGTTGCGATGTCCTCCTACCAAAAAGCTGGCCACTCAAATCCGTTCCGAGCACCCCAGCTTTTTCAAAATACGGATTTCAACGTTAAATACCTCGTCATTTCCATCACCCGTGTTATATTTTCTATTCCGCGTCTCAATCTCTTCATATACCACCCCAACCGCGCTGGCTCCCAAGCAAGGAAATGCTGTACCAGTGTTGCTTGCTGCACGGTATATATTCCCAACGGTAGGCATATCGACATTCCATTCATCCTCCTTCACTGCATCAAAGGTGCTCTGTAAGTCAAGCGTAGGTTTCTGTCCTTTGAGAATGTGGGACAGGCCACTGGTACTCGTTGATTGAAGTTTCGGCAGGGCATGATTGAATATGGTGAGTAGATGAACTCCTACCCAGTGTTATCTGTGGAGATGACCTTTTTATGACCTTCATTAATTTTCTTTCAATCTCGCCAGCCACCGTCCCTCGTTGCTGCCATATCAAACCCTGTTGACCATGGCGCAACCAGACTACCCATGGCCAGTATGGTATGTACTCACCACCTTTATGGTTTGCATCGGCCCTCATCTACATCCAATACCGACTCAGCCCCGAAATTACCACGCATAATGTTGACATTGGCTCCCTGGTCGATCGAACAGCAGTGACGCCGCTTGTGCATCTCCTTTCTCAATGGCAACTGCCAGTGCCGGTCTGTGACTTTCCCCTCTTGTATCGATGTCCTAGTACAAGTGTGTTCATTTCCACTAGCTATAGCTGCAGCAAATGCCGTCTCATGCTCGCCCCTAAAAAGTATGGTATTGAGATTCCAGCAGCCGTTAAGGCGATGTGCGTGACAGTGCGTCAGACCACTAGCTATAGCAAGGGCCGATGCAAAATTATATCTGCCCCGTTATCAAGCAGCAGTGAGACCATTCTTCTCATTATCCTGCTGTGCGATAGCTGCAGCCAATGGAGTCCCATAGTATCCCCCGGGGCATTAATATCGGCTCCTCGATTGAGCAGCAGTGAAGCCATCTTCGACTGTGTTGCAATCGCAGCCAATGTAGTCCCATAGAAGCCCTTGACGGCATTGATATTGGCTCCTCGATCTGGGAAGCTCCGCATGTTCCCACGCTGCAGCTATCGCTGATAGAGGTTCTTCCTTAAATACTCTCCTAGTGCCGACGGTATTAATCAAGGCTCCGCTATCAAGCAGCCGTGTGACAGCTGCCTTGTCTCCGTTTCTGATCGCGAGCAAGCTCAGCTTTGCCATACGGGGGCCATGGAAGCAATACGTTTCCAGTGACCAAGTATCAGGGCAAGATTTGGTACGGGAGCTACGAATGCTGATGTTGACGCCTAAATTGCAAATTGCGCTGGGTTCGTTGGCCCGGTGGAGGATATAGCGGTGACCATACTCATGCACCTGGAATCAACAGCAACGTCAGGTATAGGCAAATCGACTGACCAGATGCGTGCTGAACTGGTGACGGCAATAAATCTTTCCCCTTGGAGCGGAGGGGATCATGGTTCCCTCGCTGCTGCAACTGAAGGCAAGATTATGCTCGTGCCCACGTTTATTTATATTTGTGGTGTTTGTGAGTGTGGTGAAATTGTGATGTGTTGTTCATATGTTGATTGGTACTACAAATGCATGAACGATTGGCCAATCGTTTGGGAATTACAGCAACAGGACAAACATGGCATTGGGTGAGCCATCATCCTGTAAACAAATATATGTATAAGTTCCGTCTCATTATCGTCAACGCTCTCAATTGTTTTTAGTGCTTCTAGAATCATGTAAGCTATCCAGAGTATATACATATCTCACCTAATATCTCCCCCTTCTTCTCTACTCAAAAATTGTTTTAAAGCTGCGGCAAGTTGGCGTCAGCATGGGTACCGATATGCGCCGTTGCCATATACTGATATTCCCTCTTTTTCTTATATTTGACACACGTTACTGAATTCTGAATATCTATCTGTAGCTGAAAGTCTTGGATGGAGAGAGTCAGGTACAATGGAATCCTCCATAGCCTCAAGATTATGAATGACTCCTCGCATGCTCTGTGTAGGTATTGTACATGGTATGTTTCACGTATTTAGAGTGTCCGTAAAACACTGCTGATGGTATATTACATGCAAAAAGAGTCGCCAGACTTTCTCTCCAGGCGAATTCGAATTGTTTATATTGGCCAATACAGAAATAATATGAGGAAGCCTAAATGTAAATGTAATTGAACTAGAATATGCGCGTTCTATCCCAGTGGTAAACGGAATAAGTATTAGGGTGTTGGTAATTCAAAAAAGAGAATGTGAAGAGTAATAGGAAATATATAACAACGTGTGCAGGATAGAAAAAATTAAAACCCAATGAGTTTGTTCAGGTGACAAAAAACATCCATTATCAACCTTGAAAGAAAATAACGCCATCACCATCACAAATACCCTTCACTCCCCCCACCTCATAATTGCCCGTGGAAGAATTCAGCTAAATATTGCTGGTAAACTTGTGGTAGAAAACGGCCTCCTGCCCATCCTTAGTGGTGCAACTTTCATCAGCTCCAGGGAAGACGCTGCCTTTCCCTGTCGGCCCTCCTTCAACTTCCATCGTATCCTCGGAATTTCCACACCTTTGTTGTCCTCCTCAATTCACAGCCTTACACTTCCTAGTACATATGTGCCTTGGAGGAAGCTATACGCATGATAGACGAGCATGCATCCCCTCAGCGCTGGCGGTTGCTGGCGACTGTACCCGCGGAGGCGCTGAACACCCTTCTGCCCTTGTCTTCCGAAGCCCCGGATCCGTAGTGATGGCGGCACCCGGTGCACCCCAAAATACTGCGTCCTCCGTCATCTCCACCATCCCCCGATTCTTTTCCGCCAGTGTAACACTGCCATCTCCCCCAATCGCTCATTGTCAACACCCCAGCCTCAATTTCCTACAGTCTGCCTCCACCCTATCCCCCTCTCGCTTGTTCCAAAGTCAGATCATGACTTGCATTCGCCTGGTTTGAATCAGATAGGTAAAAACAATTTAATTACCTCCACGCTCCTATTTCGCGCATGAATAATCCTCAAGATAATAGCTTTCCGCGCGCATTACTACTCTTTCCAGGGCCAATTATCACGGAAACATCAATCTCAATGGGGTTGTAGCCTGCCTGAACACTTTTCGGAAAAAAGTCTAAGTTTAACAAATCCCCACATACATATGCACATATATAAATAACTGTCACTTACTCATAGCGATATGCCTTCTGTTCACCATGGCGATGGACCTTGAAAATCAATGTATATGGGACACGCATTAACTTGAACAAATGGCGAAGTCCAGGTCGAATACATTGAGTTTCCACCATAAACACCTCCCCTAACGTCCACACCTCCGCCTGGAGGACGTCCGAAGTGTCGTTCATGATGCTTACTTCTGCTCCCATTAGAATATCTGAGATCGGGTTGGGTGGGTTGGATGGGTTGGGTGGTGTTGGGGAATGGTCAAGTCACCAGGTCGGAAAGCAATTGGTAAACAGCTTGCGAAAAGCTTCTATTATAAAGTCTTTTTGTCAAATGTGGCAGAAACTTCGAGCTTTGTCACCACCCTTGAGCATGCTCAGGCCAGCCAAGATCCTGGCATCCCGGGTGGCTCATCATGGTACCCTTACTAGGACCGAAAATATAAGTGACGAGTATCTGTATTAAAAATAAAAAAAAATAAAATTGACCCTGGCGCTCTAAAGCCTCATGCCAAAAACCCTGAGCTATCTACCTACATAGATACAGTATGTCCTCTATAAACGAATAATAATTATAAATGAAAATGTATAAGGACTCATGGGACAGGTCATGGCCTAACGTAGAAAAATTGGAGGCTTGTGGGGGAACACATTAGCTACATATGTACCTACTGTAGATAGGCAGCACCATCCTTCATACATTGATGTGCCGCCTTTGTGAGTTATGTCGCCTATGAGATCGGCTCAAATAGGTACAGGAGGGCGGATAGGCGCGGACAAATGCCCGATTAAAGCAGCCTCTATGATAAATATGTCATGAACAGCAGGATATTTTTTGCTGAGACAGCAGCATGCATGAATGCACTTTGGCTTACACGCTTCAACAGCCGCACTACTTTCTTAAACGCCCAATTATTGGCTCTGCACTTCCCCTAGAACCAGAGGCTGCGTTCAAACACCGTTGCAATTGGCTACTTACATATTTCTGCAGAAGTGATCTCTCCATTAGGTTCCCGCTGCGCTTTTGATTGGCTCTCCTGTTCTACACAGACTCGATCCTGATAGGCTTGCTCCTTGAGGTTGTGCTTACAGGTCTAGGGCAGCTAGGTAGGTACCGGCTTCAGGTCTGCTCGTTGTGCCGCCTTCAAGCATGCACAGCTGGTGATTACTTTAGGGGTTACGTGGGGCCTTCCTATCACTTCGTTTTTTTTTTTCTAAGTGTTATGCCATCCACAGCTTTGTTAACGCAGTCACTATCTGCACTCGTTTGGTTAGTTCTTTGATTTTGTTGAATGAGCCGCGATTCTATATACATTTTCATTTTCTTGTACAGCTAGGTGGCAAAAAAAACTGAACGTCTGCATAAAAGGCTTGAGCATGCAGCGCGTTTGATTCAGATTCAATGCATCAAATCGCGCCTATCATGTTCTAGGTGAATGTCTCACAACATCACGGTAGATATGTTCTATTACTTATGATCTCCTGGCCGTCCCTTACGAATATCTATATCCTCTACCACTTTGTTAATGTTAAGTCACGCTGATATGGCCCAACCTTGTCCCTCTAATTCCCTGGAACCCACTATGGATGCCTCATTTACAGATGTTCCTCCCATAGTTACCTCTCCTCCGCGAGCATGGACGAAATAATGCTATTAAATATATGTTGAGATTTTGACATACGTCCTTTCTTGTATCCGCCTAGAGTTGAGCGAAACTCGGGGCATTAACGATCCAATTTTCATACAGGACAACTTCGTCGATTCATACCTCCAACCTTGCACCCCAATGGGTCAAAGGCAATGACTGGGTATTTGCTGACCACCCTGCCTGCTCTCCTGACCTAAAATCCAATTGAACATATTTGGGCATACTGAAGCCTCAGCTTCATAAAAGATTCCCTGATCTGATGAATATGACTGGGGGGCCTGCAGTAGTGAAGGAAGTACTAGCGGATGCATTGCAAGAGATTTGGAAGGATATCCAGAGTCGCTATTGCAGAGTCTCTATAGCTCAATGCCTCTCCGTGTAGAGACTTTTATTAAGGCAGAGGGTTGGTATACAATGTACTAGATCTCTTGTTCTATGTATGTATGGCACGCTCGATCTATATAACTCCATACTACATACAGCTAGGTGGCAAAAAAAACTGAACGGCCTTATGCAAGCCGTGTGCATGACTTACATTTAGCGCGCATATTTTAGGCTTAGCCGCGCACAGATACGGAATGTAGTATGGAGTTATATAGATCGAGCGTGCCATACATACATAGAACAAGACCAACCCTCTGCCTTAATAAAAGTCTCTACACGGAGAGGCATTGAGCTATACAGACTCTGCAATAGCGACTCTGGATATCCTTCCAAATCTCTTGCAATGCATCCGCTAGTACTTCCTTCACTACTGCAGGCCCCCCAGTCATATTCATCAGATCAGGGAATCTTTTATGAAGCTGAGGCTTCAGTATGCCCAAATATGTTCAATTGGATTTTAGGTCAGGAGAGCAGGCAGGGTGGTCAGCAAATACCCAGTCATTGCCTTTGACCCATTGGGGTGCAAGGTTGGAGGTATGAATCGACGAGGTTGTCCTGTATGAAAATTGGATCGTTAATGCCCCGAGTTTCGCTCAACTCTAGGCGGATATAAGAAAGGACGTATGTCAAAATCTCAACATATATTTAATAGCATTATTTCGTCCATGCTCGCGGAGGAGAGGTACATAACTATGGGAGGAACATCTGTAAATGAGGCATCCATAGAGGGTTCCAGGGAATTAGAGGGACAAGGTTGGGCCATATCAGCGTGACTTAACATTAACAAAGTGGTAGAGGATATAGATATTCGTAAGGGACGGCCAGGAGATTATAAGTAATAGAACATATCTACCGTGATGTTGTGAGACATTCACCTAGAACATGATAGGCGCGATTTGATGCATTGAATCTGAATCAAACGCGCTGCATGCTCAAGCCTTTTATGCAGCGTTCAGTTTTTTTTGCCACCTAGCTGTACCATCTGTGCGCGGCTAAGCCTAAAATATGCGCGCTAAATGTAAGTCATGCACACGGCTTGCATAAGGCCGTTCAGTTTTTTTTGCCACCTAGCTGTATATATAGAAAGTCAGCTCTCTGACCAATGATACATTCACCTAACAGTACGGGATAACTCTCGATATAAGAATACCTAGGAATTGTCCGGCAGAAGGGTAATATTCTTGTATCAAACATATTTTTATTGTCACGGAATGTGCAAATGTTTTTGTAAAGATGTTTGGAAAGTGGAGTCCCTAAGTTACTGTAGGATTAAACCAAATAGCCTCCATAATTAATACTCTCTATTGGGAATTTCCCCTCTTAGATGCGATGTTCCTTTCGTTCCTAGATGTAATCCGAATAGGAGAGCTTCATTTGGAGAATCCCCACTACTTCAATTTCAGATCAAGGCTCTCTCCGCTTTGAAACCTAGTGTCCATAGAAGACTTTGTGATGGCAAATCAAAAGTTCCTTGCCTTGCTTCCATTTGGGTTTGGGATATGAGCATATATTCATCTTGGTGGGAATAGTGCTGCTGCTGCAGCTGTAGTCCTGGGGGTGTTGGCATTGCTAATACATCAATTTGTCAATGTGACATTGGATATCCGCTCCCCCAACCATGTTGAAGAAGCCATCCTCCGTCCGATGCTCACTATCCATACCCAATTGTGATGACTCCCCTCTTGCAATTTCAGCTCCCTTGTCAAGACCAACCCCTGTTACGGTATCTGATCCAATGCACTTTCACAGTGAATTCGGATTCGGAGCCATATGCAGAGGTATATCCTATGTGAGAGGATCCTGTAATCTGGCCTCAGATTTCGATAAGGGTATATTCACATGATCATATTCTTGTTTTTTTTTTGCACAGAAATTCTGGTGAGACCAGGGCCCAGTTTCCTATACCGAAGAAGTTTCTTATATCGGAGGTTTTGCCAATGGAGCACTGCCAATACCCATAAAGAAAAGCCCAGAGCTCAAAGACCTCAGGGTACTTGGTAGCAGCCGGGTGTGCTTTGCAGTGAAATGAAATAACAAGTCAATTGGGTACAAGGCTAGGTGTAGATGTGGAAGCTGTGCATACCTGTGGAATCAGCCAAGCGTCAGCAAGATTTGATCATTGAAAACTTCAGATCCGGATGCAACTTCATGACCCAGCAGACGAACTTTCGAGTGCAAGAAACTCCTACAAATCAATAGTCTCCGGTCATCCAAGAAGCTTTTTCTAGAAGAACCTGAAATAATCCAAAGACTTTCGATTTCGAAAATTATATTTTTTTTGAACCAAAGGATGAGGTAGCTAGGAAATACTCTCGCATCATCCTGATCCAAGTGGGGCATAGGCATAACCCATTACTGATGCCTGTAAGGATACGCCTTGGGTATATAAAGTGAATAAAGTGAAGAAAATCTTGTACATATATCAAGGGGGAAACAGAGCAGGATAAGTTAAGAATCAACTAGCGAAATCTCTTGATCCGATCACCGACCTCGTATTTCTTACACTAAGCACATACAAAGATCCCAAACTCTATTGCAGCTAAATTTACCCTGAACTAGCGAGACTTCAGCTTCAGTCTGAGAATAATTCTCACATACAACAGTATATGCTTATGGCAGAAAAACAAATATTTGCTAAACTTAACTGTTAGTATCGTCAGATCCACAAACACAGGTACAGAGTTCTAGACCATTCTTGTTCGCATAGTAGCGCAAAACGCAGTAAAAATAGTCAAAGGTGCCCTTTTATAAAAGCTCGAGAAAACATGTGCTTTTGAGTTAAGACCATCACAGTAAACTAAAGCTATAAGCTCACTGACATATATTCTCCTAAATAATTTCCCTGGAACCTCCAAAGACCACAGCACAAAATACCCACTCAAGATGGAGGTACATGGGGTCCCACGCAAATCTGTATGTAAGAGGTACATAACAACCATTTCATCAACTCTGAAGAGATCTATAACGCGCAAAATTCTGTTTCCAGCTTTGAGATAACAGCATGTTAGAGATTTACTTTCGCTCAAAACACTGTTGCAAATATTTTGCGAATTATTTTATGACTGATCTTTAACAATTCTCGAAAAATGGATGGTTTTGGTGTAAAACTTGTTGTGCGTGTAGCTGGAGGCAAATAACGCCCCCAACTCAAAGTCACACACAGAATACCTCCCGCTACGGCGACGGCCATAGCCTCCTCCACTACCGCCAACTGCTCTGTCACCACAGCCATTCCTAATTCTCTCCCTAGCCTCTATTCCCATCATGCCTGCCAGGGGCGAAATGTCGATCCTTTGGCTGGAGCGATGCACGGAGGTCAGCCAAACGCACTATGAGCAATACAGTACTCTCGGGTCTTCAGCACATCGTCAGCATCTGCATTAAGCTCCGATATAGAACAGCTTTTACCCCCAGAAATGGCAGCAAGCGCAACCCAAGCGGCTATCACTTTGACCAACAACTTTCTGAGTTTATTTTTCGATTTCATTCCTCGAGCTGAACTCCCACCGCTTGATTGTGTGACCGTTATTGTTGTGGTGGATATATCTAACGGCCTGCGCACTGTGGGGGTCACAGAAGTCTGCAAAGTTATAGCCTTCTGAACTGTCGAAGTCACTGCTCCAGTACTAGTCCTACATCTCCGCATCAGTATCTCTGCAATCGTACTCTGGCCAAACACTCGAGGAGGAAACTTACTTCACATCTTTGCTCTCGGTAGTTTCTGGCTCTTGTTTTGTTAAAGTCTCAGTTTTGGCTTGCTTGGTTTTGGTTGTAGTCGTCTTTATGGTTTCAGTTTTCCAGGGTGATGATTTAACACGGAAATAATCAAAACCCAAGTTCAGCTCATCAAAACTGCTCTTAGTACCATTGGGGTACTCAAACTCTAAGGTCTCCAAAGACCCCCTGCCACCGTTTGCAAGTTGAAACGCCCTGGTGCTAAAATCAAAGTACACACGTCAATTTCGCCCGTATAGAAACAAGTAGTAATCTACACTTACTCAGAGTCATAGCAGAATGCGAAATCCAAATTCGCCTTGTATGCAACGCATTGCTCGGTAGGTTGCTCACCTATGATATTATAATCAGCAACCAGACTTTTCCGAGACAAAGGAGCTGAGGGTTTGGATGCCAAATAACTTACAGCATAGCTCAAACTCATCATCTCTCAATTTGTGTTTCGTGCCTGCATGTGCAGGAGTGAACTCCATGATATTGTGATCAAGCCCGTCAGTAGGATCAACATCTCCACTTTGGAAGAATCTTCGAAAATAGTCAATAGCAGGAGAGGAATTGACCACATTCTTGCGCTGTCCGACATATCTTTCCAATGACCCATCTTCTTTGACTGTATAGTCTACATTGGCATATTGGCAGGGATTTGGAGTGCCGGAATTGCATTCGGCTGCGCGGGTGAAGGGAGCTATGAAAGGAGGGATTGCCGTGAAGAGGAGTAAAAGGTGCAAGTAAAATGTCTTCATCACGAAGTATCAATTAATGAATACGCGAATATAAGTAAAAGAAATTGATATAAGAAGGGAAGTCTTGAAGGTTGTGTCAAAGCTATTTCGACCACAAACCCATTTGTGAGAAGATATAATATCCAGGTTTTGAGAAGACAGTTTTTATTCCAGACCCATACGCATGCGTATGTGGATGTTAGATGAAGAGGCGTGAAGTTTAAGAGAATGGAGCATTAAGTTTATTACGCGGATATGCAGTAGCCCGGGAGCACTCTATTGTTGGGTTAGGTCTAGATAACTGTTGAAAGTATTGTTCTTCGCGATACTTACAAACACGAAAGGATATAGATTAGTGATGAGAAAATACGGAAAATACGGGAATGCAATTATTTTATGTAGGAAGTATCGACCATAACATCATAAGAAAATTATCCGTCGTGGTGTAGTGGCTAGCATTTGAGACTCTCATATTCAGATATTTGAGTTGAGGACTCTCAGAACCCGGGTTCAATTCCCGGCGACGGAAAAACTCTTTTTTGCCTTTTCTTTCTTGCCCTCTTTCTTTTCCCAGTCCTCAAATAAAGTAGAATGCCATCAGAAGTTCTACCTACCCAGGCAAGTACAATGTGATGTGCTGATGTCCTGATGTGCTCTAGCGATAGACACCATAAATTATTCCCCAGGATGAACAATAATCTGAGCACGTAGTGTCAGGCTCCTAACCGCCTAAAATTTTGTGATCTAACTAGGTGTTCCTTTACCGAGGGGTTGTACAACAAGACTAGGCTTCTTGCCGCTCTGTATCTCTAATAAAAGTTCCATCCATAAGTACTAGGTCAAAGATATGGCATCTATCAGTATTTATTATTGAAAGCACACAAATATCTTCTTCACTTTACTCGATGTTTCTCTGAGGAGAATAGTTCTCCTTAATTTTCTCAACCCAGATCCATCCATGTAGCAGCAAGAAAATATACAAAACCGTAAAAAGGCCTGCGTCTGGAAACTCATGACAGAAAGGAAAAATATAAGAAAAGGAAGAATATGATCAGCTCAGACGACAAAAACCAGCCCATGCAAGATGGAAGGGACTAGGACTCCAGCTGGTGCGAGAACAGTTACGACAATGCCAGGAGCGTCATGCTCTGCAGTTGTAGAAACGTTAGTAGAAACGTTGGAGGTGGTCCTTGCAGTCTTGGGGATGTCGTTTTAGTATCGGAAGTACTGGGAGGTGTAGTTATAGAAATGGAAGCAGACCCTTCGACGTTTCCTTCACAGATGCTTGTAGGGACCGTAGGTAACAGACTCCGTAACATTGGAATAATTGCTGCTATGGAGTGCAACAGCCAGTGGGTAGATTTTACAGGAATATCTTTCTCCTCTGGGGAATCTGGAGCGGCTTGGCAATTTCCCTCCCAATCAGGTCCATCGGTCTGAGAATCCACACATGAGTAAGACTTTTCTGGCGCAACGGTTTCCCCTGACTTGTCAGGAAGAAATGTTTTTTCTAGATGTTACGGATTCTCAGATATTTCCCTTTCAATAGGGTCACTCGGATGAGGAGTAGAGACCAGATTACTTTCATCTGGCCATGGGCTTGCCTGTGACTCTTTGATATTGTTCTGGGGTCGGAGCGTAATGGCCTCTGCAGTGTCACCTTGAGTATTTCCTGCCTCAAAGAGATCTTATGTGCCGTCTGGATAGACTACAATACCACTGTAGGCAGTGTCAGAGGGTTTATCAGGGGTAACCAACTCCCCGGTGCTATTCTTAATGTCAGCATGCTGAGCTCTCTCTATTGGCAAAGAGGGGGGTGCAAGTCACTGCTTATTGTACCAGACGTGTTCCAAGTAAATGTAGTGAGTGCATAGTATAAGTGATCTCTTGAGTACAACGACGGTTTCTGGAGTAGAACTGAAGAAGGTAGTTGGTGAGCAGTTGAAGGCCTCTGGTGGACTTCAAAAGCAGCGGGCAGGATACTTAGATCCCGGGCAACTTCGACCTTCCAAAGAAGTACATATAACCCAGATAGGTACAAGCTACATAGTACTGGGAGCACCCAACAAAGAGACGAGAGTTAATTACTGAAGTAGGGAACTGGACCAAAGAGGTAATATGGGAACCTCCAGGACTCACTCATACTGAGTACCTATTTGCTTGTGGGAAACTCCAGCTTCTCCTGAATCGTGGGATTAGCTTGCTTCCTTACCTCTACTGTCTCGCCTTCGATGCGCACCAAGTTACTTGTCCTTTACTTCCTATAGCTTCTCCAGACTGTGCTTGCTTGCCCTCCTCTGTTGCCATCAATTATATATCATCTGCATGCAACTGGCCCCACTTATCCCAAAATTCTCATACTGAGATTCTGACCTCTGCCAGTCTACTCAAGAGCAGCATTTTCTTACCCTTAGAATTGATTACTACTGGCTGAAATGAGCCAGAATAAGCCTCCTGGGGATGGTGATAGGGAGAAACCAAAAACACAGCCCCACGTGCTGGACAGAATATACGCAGAAACCGCTCCAGCCAGACTTGCTACCCCGCCTATAGTAGAAGGGGAAGACCCCCCATCCTACGAACAAGCCATCACGCCGCGAGGGGCCCTAGAAGCTATACAGAGACCATCAGGTGAACGTCTAAGGAACCAAGCTGGATCATATGGACCCAATCCTTCAGAACTTCCAAATCGAGGGGACATAGATCCTATGACAGGCAGGAGGGTAGTATATCTAGATCCTAGGACAGGGTGGCATATTAGGGATGGATCAAACGACATTGAAATTCCAAAGGAAGATTCACCCCCAGCTCCGGAGCCAACAAGGCAACGGCGAGCGCTAACACCAGAAATTTCGAGGCAAGGGTTAGACTCAGCATACGCTTTATTGACTCACTCAGAACTTCCAAACGACCCAACAATCAATGCCATGACCGGGGACTATCAAGTGGCCAGCGGGCCTGCAGTAACTCCTGGGCAACCGTCGAGAGAATATGTCCCAACTGGACTTTCTGAAGGCGCAAAGCTACGGGTCATGGATGCAGATACTTCTAGGAATCAGTCAAGTGTAGATCTGCCTTCAGGAAGTCAATCTCTTGCAGCATCCTTACGATCCAAAGCTAGCCTTACTGCCACAAAGGCATCAGCAATCGGGAGTAAGATCTCAGACGGGTTGGACAAGTTGGTTGCAAAGACAAGAAGAAAGAAGAAACGCAAGCCGAGGGTGAAGGAAAGCCAGGAAGATGAAGAGGAAAGTGAAAATGAAGGTGGAGTTATGGATATTAAGGCATTCGAGAAGGACACAAAACATCGGAAAGAAGATGATAGCCCAGACTCACCCCATCCAGCCCTCAGTAGCCGTGGTGGCAGTGCTACCGAAGTCTTGAACCTCTTCGGCTTTGATCCTGTGGAATGTGAACCTATCCCTGTTCCCTGCTATTCGCAGATATCGGCCTTGACACAAACATACTATCCACAAATTCAACAAACCCGTCCCATGCATCATATACATCCAGGTGCAGTAGGTCGACTCACCTTGCAGCCAGTATCATTACCAGTTCAATCGCACCAGGAGCCTGTCCCAACGTTCCATAGTCTCGCTAGCGATTTGGAAAAGAATAAGCGAGTGCCCACGTCGACGGGGAGCTATACAAGCCCTTGTATGCCGCAGAGTCAGGTTTCTAATCTTGCTGGAGCAAACTCACCTAGTTTATCAAAATCCTTTGTACCAAAAGTGAACGATATCAACTCTGGGCTCTTGCTTCGACAGGAAATCACCCCTGGAAAGTTGGTTAAAGTCAAGTACGCATACTCGGCCAAAAGAGCTGATGAGTTTGAATTGGAAATCGATCTTCTCTTGATAGTTCTTCTTATTGCGTCTGATAACTGGGCTCTTGGGAGCAAATATGAGGATGCACTCGACTATATTGCGACAAGGGAAGAGTTCTTACCTCCAGATGGCTCTAAGTTACACAGTCAGTAATTTAACCACTTCAATGACTGAGTTTCCGTGCTAACAATATTTAACCTCAGTGCCTTGCGCTCCAGTCCCAGAGGAAAAAAAAGCCGGGCAATTCAAGGGCCGTCTGCCTATGATGAGGTTTTTCCCTCTCGAAGCCGTTCAGCTCGTTCAGCCTTACGAATGGGCCTTTCATCCATATTCGCCAACTCTTACAAGTCTCAAAGCCCGAAGCATTCTGACTCCTGGCAGCAAGCGTGGAGTTTCCCATTATAAGCTCCACAACCCTCCTCTGCGGGGAATTAGCAAGAAACCAGATCTTCTCTATGGAGAAAACAAGAGATTAGTAGGGATAGGTTATGAGAAATTTGTAGCCGAAGTGCTACAGAAGATCATTGAGGAACCTCGGTATTCGATGCAGCATGCAGAAGAAGTCTCGCAAGTCTACTCAAAGGAAAATACCCCAATTTCCTCGCCAACATGCTCAGGCTGGACCTCATCAAGCTCACCAACCTCAGAATTGGCATACACTGTCGCCAGTTCTCCAACAAAAACAGTTACAGAAGTTGGCAAGCTTTCCCCAGAGGCCCCTCCAGTAGGTGGAACGCTACCAACTGGGCCGGCTACAACGCAAGTCCATTCAATCGCTCCAAATCTTGATTTTGGAACTGAGACCGCTGAAGGTATTGCGCCCGTAAAACTGGCGAGGTGTGAAGAGTGCGAATTGGTGGACGAGGAGCTCCAAACTCTGGAGCTAGTGGACAACAGGATTTCGAAATTAATAGATGGTCTGTCGGGAAAACCTGGAAAGAAGCACCTCTTGAAACAGTCCTGGCGTTGGGCGACAAAGAGGAAGGAGAAATTATTCAAGACGATGCTCAAGAGAAAGCACAAGGGAGAAGCGCCAGCTGATGGAGATAGAAGCGACACTCCTTACCCGTGTAGTGGGTATAGTGATAGCATTGTGGGATGTAGGAATGCGCGTGGGCCTCCAGACGAATTTCTCAACCCAAGATATTTGAGCCCAGCTACAGATGATGAGGACACAAAAGACTTTTCTAGAGGTTACTTGATGTCAGAGAATAGTGAATACTCAGGCGAAACATGGTCGCCATTAGAATCGTGCAACTTTCCGACTTCGGTAAACCAGAATACAAGTGCACGAATATCCCGACCAAGTGTTCGCAACTTGTTCGCCACAGAGACCTGCGTTCTAAACCCCAGCCACCCTACACCCCACATGGCATATCCCGAACGCACTAGAAACACTTCCGATGCAAGCAATCCCAGCCATAACAATCACAAGCCCAGAATTGCAAAAGCAAATCCGCCTAAACTGAGCATAAATACGCACCTCCTTTCTCCTAGTCTGGTTGCACGACCCTCCTCCTGTGACCTTTCTCCTATTCAGCTGCCCCTAGCGCGGTCCGCAACCAAAGAGCCCGTATATAACGATAACAAGTTAACTTCCCTTCCACCTATTTCGAGCCCTCGTCAAGCAAACAGTGCTGCCAGGGTAGGTATCCACGAATGGTACCGTGCCAAGATCAACTCACCAAATTCAAAATCACCAAATGATACCGAAGTCTTGGGTGTCGGAGATTCAACCATCAGTGAATACCTTAAGCGAGGTCGAGAACGAGAACGATCAAACTTTGATAAGCCCGAGAGTGCACTTTCTCCAACTTGTACCAGAGACTGGGCTGCAAGAGGCTTGATTGCAAAGGTAAAACGAGCAAGAGAAAGTATGAGAGGGATATATTCTGCGGTAGAAGAGTGTGATGATAATGTCACCATCATGTCTGCTGGGGAGGGAAGTTTGGGAGGGAAAGAGAACAAGAAGGTTATTATTGCACAAGCAGACGCCACCGAACAGCGTTTATTATTCTAGGTTTCTTTGGATATTTATTAAGGTTGTGGTGCATAAGGAAAAGCTTATTTGTGTTACGTCCAATTTATTCCCAAGGACATTGTATGGAAGTCAGGTTAGTGGGTGGTACGGGGAGATTATGGCCCCGGTTCTTTTCATAATGACTTTTTTTTACTCAACTCGGTAGATTTATTGTTAACAAGGCACCAATTTTTTATTCTCCAGTGAATCCGTTGACAATCATATTCTAGGATTATACCTACTGCAGTCTTATACCAAGAACCTCTATCACTGCTTGGTGACCAGGCTCGTGTTACCCTGAAACTAGTCACGCTTCCTATAATAGTAGCTTGTGCGCAGTATCTCGCCCTCCACAAAAATCATATTCCTTATAAGAAAACGGAAACCTTGATAACTAAATAATAATAATAAAAACGCTGTTAATATACTCGTAAAAAATATCCATCCATGTAGAACATGATGATCTGATTCCTCCAGTTCGTTTATCAGTTGAAGTTTTTGGGGGGGGAGATCGTGAACAAACTATTTTGGGTTGAACGCCAGCATACCATAAACCACCCATCACCCATCCCGTGATTTATGTGGCATATGTATATCTGTATTTTTCTTAAGCGAGCACCTAAATGTCTTTTGCTTGTCAGCTTTTGAGGTAGAGATAGAGGTAGAGGTACCACAGGTTGAGAAGACAGACGATTGAAATTGCTAGGAATCTGAGATCCTTTTAAGATTGGTTTGGTGTACATACCGACACATGTGAAAAAAGATAATTGTGTCTAGCACGCTGTGAAAAAAAAAAAAGGTTTCCGGCAATGGGATTATGCGCATCTCGGGGCAACTTGCACATCCGCATCCAGAGCTATCTATTGCCTGTTTTCCCTCCTTCCTTTGGCCATGATTTGTGCATCAGAATGGAGGGCTGCGTTGGTAATAATGAAGTAACGATGAGATATTTCATCCGAGTGCTGGGGGGCATACCTATTGTAAAGCAGGTAGGTACTTGTGCTAGGATCGGCACGTAGCCAAAACTTTTGCCTTCGTGCGAGGTGTGTAGATCTATGATAAGATAATTAAGAGAGCAAATCCATTGAACCTTACCATGTAAATGTTGGTTTTCATTTTTTTTTTTTTTTTGCTTGTGCTTTTTGGTCTTAATGGCTTTCTTTTTTTTTCTTGTAGGGCCATTTGGTGGTCTCCTCCTTTCTTCACATATTTCTTCCACCCTTCCATCTTTTTTCTCTATCTTATTCATCTTCATCGTCTGCTTCATCCCCCCCTCTCGCCATCGTTCCCCTATCCACCGATTCGTGTCAGCATTGAGCTCTAACACGGATCGTCGCTCACCCAATCTTGTGGCCCCCTCGCTGTCCACAATACCAAATCTACTTAATTTTCACACAAACACAGTATCTTATTACCCATCGCAGCTGCCTTTTCGAGCACAGATACATCCACATTCAAATTAAATCACCCAATCCTAGCGTTTTTAACCACCGTCGCAAAGTACTACCGAATTAGTAGCTGCCCCACTAGAAACCGTTTTCGTTTCTTCTGTCGATCAACTTTTCTTCTATCATCATCAGCTGTTTCCTCTCTTATGCCCTAATGCCCTCGAGATCCTCCTTTCTTGTCATTTTAATTAACATTCTTGTCAGCTGTTCATCGACCCCAACCACGGTTATTCTACTCTCCTTCCTCTCTTTCACAAGATGCAACGATGCAGTAGCGCCTCTTTTTTATGTGAAGGCATTTACCTACCATTACTCACTCCTTTCTCACCTCCTCGTATGATATTCTCTTAAACTTCACCTAGAACCTATTGCACATAAGTTAGCTCAACGTCAGTCTAGTTACCCCTCCTCGGAAGGATGCACTCGCCTTCTTCTCGACCGGAACTCAATAAGCTTCCTCCCTGCATGCTCCTTCCGTTTAAATTGGATTCTTCCGTTTTTTTTTCGTGTTTACTCTCAAGTTTGGCGTATATGTAGATGGTAATGCCTTATTGAGTTATCCCCTTTCATAGCCTTCTCCGCATGTCTTTATCCTAGTTGATGTCAGTTCACTATGTAGGTAAGATTTGCCTCAGATACCTCATGGGCACCGAAACCCGATAACTACTTACTTGGATGAGGCCAGAGAATTCATGGGATATGGAACCTTCGAGCCTACAAGCCTCGGCTGCGGGGTCAGCTTTTGGGGCAGCTGCTATCCTCCAAGCAAGCGTTTCAGGATGCTTCAATCGCACGTACTTCCTGAACAAAACTACACCCAGCCTCACACGAGCCACTTGATCAGAGGTAGTATGGATGTAGTTAGAGTCGGTTTATCCGAGACGAAACATGTAGGTAACGTAAGGGGGGTATTTAGCCGAAAGAAAGTAAATTGTAGGGGAACGAAAACTGGAAACTGGTCAGGAAGATTGACCATGGATAGCACAGTGCACCAGCTTGCGTCCCTTTCGAGAGTTGAAGTATATAGTTGCGAGACTACATAAGAATTTACAAAAACTCATACAACACAAGGCACCAGAACCACAAGATGCCATGTCCACCACATATTATACGCTCACAGGCCAAATACATTCATTCGTCTGGCAAGCTAGCTGTTCATTTTGATTACTCTCGCCGTCCAAAGACCAAAGTTAAACATAGGAGCTAGAAGAAATCACACATTTCCTGTCACTTTTGCTTGTCCCGTCATCACAAGACGCAAAAGAAGGATCACCAAGCTCTTCCAACTCAACCGTTTAGTAAATTACTTCCTACAAGGCACAGAAGTTTGCTTGGTAGCAGTGTGTTTATGAACATAAAGTGAACTGGACCCCAGTTGAACTAAACCCATAAGGAAAGTAAGATTTAGGAAAGAGATTCGGCCACGACAGAAATGTAGGAAATGAACACAGAAAACATCGTAGATAGATGAAAGTATCAACAAGCGTTATGTAATAGAGAAGTAGATGGTTTACCATATCGTCAAACCTTCATCCATCACCGAGTGAATCCTTTAGAGAACCATGAAGGCTCCAAGTCCCGCAAACATCAGGAGCCCAGTCACTCCAAAGAATGGCAGAGCTCCAACCTGTGCGTTAATTTTTGAACCAGCCGAGCTAGATTCAGTAGCAGCAGGTGGAGTGGACGTGACTGCCCCAGTAGTAGTACTGCCGAAAGTTTGAGTGGCATTTTCACTCAGGGGAACGGTGTCAGTGCTAGAAACCACAGTGGTACTAGTGCTTGTGATGTGTTGGTATCTGGTAGTCTTAGAGGCCTCAGTAGACGAGGTTTCAGATAGATTAAGACCACCTTGGAGTTCCTTAGGTATGAAAGAAAAGACTTCTCCGTCACTACGAATGTAGGTAAACTTGTTGATGTTTATGATGCCATCGTTATCGAAGACGCTGCCCTTCTCACTCATGAGGTAGGACGTACGACTATCAAATAAGTTGTTAGGTTCTAGTCACAGCAAACGATGAGAGATGAACATACTTAGCATTGTAGCAATAGGCCGTATCATCAAATTGTGTAAAACGACTAGTCTTACAGGGCCAATCCGGAGGACCTATTCCATTGATGTTAGACGCGCACCTCAGGACGAGACATTTGTCTGGTTGGGGAAACTTACAGCAGATTCCCGGAATGAACGCGTGCCTCGGGTCCTCGTCCGGCAAGTGGTAAATCGGATCCAAGGTTGGGTAAACCTTTACGTAGTCCGGGTGGGCCTCTCTCCAGGCTTCCTCCTTCTCGAAAAGGTCATACAAGATGTCCGCAAAGCTGCCTTCCCATAGTGCGAGCTTCCGACTATACTCTTCATAATCAGGATCTTTGCTGTCAAGCTCGGGATTGAGGAATTCAAGTTCGACAAATTGACGTCTGGGGTCGTTTTTGTTCCAACTGTCATAATAAGCGCGAATTGCATCTTCAATGAAGCCGGTGGAGGTATCTGCATTGCACATTGTCAAGCGAGGATACTCGCAATGCTGGTGAAGACCCCATTGGGGAGGCTCGGGAAGGGTTGTTGTAGGAGTCGGGACGCAAGTTTTGTTTGCGGCACAAACTTCGTCCGTAGTCTTGCCATTGACAGCCAAAACAGCCAGAGCCAGAGTGAAGAGTGAAGCTTTTTGGATACAACTGACGATTGGAGCCATTTTATTATCACGTATAGAAGTAAGACGGGGACGAAGAAGAGGTATGAAGCAGTTGAGCTTGATAGATTTTGCTTGAAGTGACGCTATCAGGTACTAAAAGCTTCTTCAATGGTATTGTGGTGGTTGGTGATGAAGGAAGGAGTGGGGGTGCGGGGTGTGGGGCGTGGGGCGTGGGGTGTGGGGTATTTATAGGAAATTGAAAGTCATGCCAAGCCCAACTCCTTTGGTTGGAGCCCTCAGCTTTCTATTTTACATACCAACCTGATAGTTTTCGGGCCCTGAGATAGGGGCCCTCGAGCATGTCAAGCCTCATGGTCACGAGGCTACTTAGAAACGTGGTCCAAAAACATAGGACCTAGAGGTATCAGCCTAGTCTAGTATCAGCCCTCGTCTCCATTGTCTCCATTCGTACTCGACTGTGAATCTAGAATCTATCCTGCGGCGGTGCATATGAATCCTAGGTAGCAGTAACGCTGCCAATCTTGCTAGCTGATGCCCATCATTCCAGAGACCTTCTTCAACCACCAAAAGCCGGTGAAATCGTCTTGGAACGGACCTGCTGACTGGTGCACCCACCTACCATCATAAATTACCTACCCAGCTGGGCTTCAACCAAGCGAGGGCTATATCAGCAAAATGAACTTCAGCATGACAAGTGGAATGCCCGGCCCATGCAGACAGCACTCACTCTATATACTGGCAATCAGGATCCAAGAAAGGAATGCAATACATTCTTCTCCCCTCTAGGTCGCCTGTATTTAGCTAAGCCATAGGCCGAATGACTATGGCACCCTATTGGATGTTATCCTTGTGCACACTCGTACATACTTTATCTGTCTGCGGCGTGCGGCTCAGGCATGAAGGTATCTATGTATTATCTATGCATCAGCTGTAGGTATGTATGACTGCAGAATCTTTTTTTACTCACCTGGAGTGCATCTCCCCGATGGCACGAGTGTATGCAGTTACCTGATGCAGGCTCTGTGCTCAGGTGTATTTCCATGTGGATATCAAGATGTGGATAGGTACTGACAGCAGTTAATAGGGACTGGGAATCTTCAACGCAAGACTTTATAACTGTAATCAAGTCATGGACTACGTACATGTTTGGAGAGTACAGAATGACAAACTGTTGGCTACCAGAACGCACCTGCTATGGAAGGGTAGGGAAACGCCATGATACCACCCAGACAGGAAGGATCATGCTCTCAGAGCTAGAGCCAGGATGTCCTACAGTCTGGGTCCCGTACCTCCATCCTGACTCTCCTTCTCTCCCCTTTCTCTGCCCTCTACTCTTCTCATGCACTCATCGGAATACTAAATAAGTTCCGCTGTTCCTTCAAAGGCTACTTTATCTCAAAGCTGCTCACCTTCACTTCACAGCTTGACGAACATGGCTCTCAAATGTCTTGGTCTCACCTCCTCAGGCCGTTTGCTTCTACTTCTTACCATCATCCTACTTTCCTACACTGCTGTAGATGCTATACGCCTACCACCGCTCGATGAGCTTAACTCCTCCACGGCTATTAGCAAGCCAACCCTCATCGAGAGACGGGAATCGACTGAGAATCTGCCTGCAGACCACGAGAGCACTGATCATGAGCCTGTTCTCGTTGCAAAGAAGAAGAAACCACAAGTCGTCCGGCTTGGAATAAAGCACGAAGAACATGGCACTACTTATCTCCCTGCACCTGCCCAGCAACCCACAACAAGCCGACACTTTCGCCGCGGCCAGCAAAATATTCTGGAGGACTATTATGCTCAAAGACTAGGAACCAGAAATCAATATGAAGGTCAAGACGGCCACCCCACGTTCCCCTATGACACCCCTCCACAAGACCCATACGACCAGAACACTGTTGACCCACAAGAGCTCCACTTGCGTTACGGCAGAAGCCCAACTCAGGATACCGAGGCCCAGAATCGCATTTATTTGGCTCGTCGAGGGCTAGAACTAGTGAAGGGGAATTGCTTTCTTCCTGACCCAGCGGGGAACAAATGTTATATCAATAAGTGTCATTGCATCACCTACGATACCGGCGTTGGCTCCGAATTTGGCTCAAGCACTGGGGAGTGTTGGTGTCCTATGATAGATGCCGGACGCCCACACTCTAAGAGAGAGTTCTTCTCGGAAACCAACCCAAGATATGAATATTCACAAATGCACAAACGAGACCTAAGAGGAGGAACTCAACCTGGCAGTGATCACCTCTTTGTCTATCAACAACCGAACAATATGAAGCAAGATCCCGGGCTCCCCAAGATTTACAGGCGAGAGCCAGAACCACTTCCAGCAAGAAAGAAGAATAACGGGAGGGGGGATGATAAGCAGACGGGAAAGTACAATAAGGGCACCAAAAAGCAGCACATTGAAGGAAAGAAGGCCAAGAGTCGCATGAAGAGGCGGAATGCATACATGTATCAAGGGCAGCATCATGATTTCGAGCTGGAGTTGTGAAAGATGAAGGGCATGGCTTTTGGTAGGGTAGTTGACGTCCAATTAGCCACATATCAGTCTATCAAGCTCGGGATATAGCATAGCCCTCGTTTTATTATTTCCTTTTTGTTCGTTTCTATGGGCGGGGATGAAATTAATTGCTAAGCATGTTCTCTTTTTCGTTGGTTTGGGTTAGGGAAGGTTTTCTTGTGGTTAACGCAATGTACCCCGCTTCCAGCTTGTCTGCTACTAAGTAGTCTTTTTTACAAAGTATCGGGGGTGGATAATCGCAAACAGCATGACGTTTATCAGACTTTGATGGTACAAAGGTTGAATACAATCCGTCGTGGTGTAGTGGCTAGCATTTGAGACTCTCATTTCAGTAATTGAACTGTGACCTCTCAGAACCCGGGTTCAATTCCCGGCGACGGAATTATTATTTTTCCCCTCCGTTTACAAATTTTTGTAGCAATTGCTAGGTTGCAAAATGTTTCGTACCCTGCATAAATGGCCTGAGAATACAGCGTGCTGTAGTCCCTACATTATTATATCGCGACATTCATGATTACAAGAGGAAAAATCCTCTGACATCGTATATAAGTTCACTTATGTCAATAATGGTTCAAAGATATAACGATTACCGGTAGGAAGTAGTTGTTGGGCCACCCTGCTTGCTCTTCCCGAGAAGCACCCAACTTCACAAAAGGGAATATCCATATTGTACATACATACATACATACATACATACATACATACATACATACATACATACATACATACATACATACATACATACAAGTAAGTTTCCACTGCATATTTAAGCGCGGCTAAGACAGCGATTATGCGCGCTAAAGATAAGACGTGCATTACGGACTCATATGCAAATGGTACCGAAATATATTTTGCCACCGAGATAGTTGTAATTACAAGTAACTAACAACCCATTAGCGAAAGCCACGATGTGTTCGTAGCGGGTATGTTCATTTGGACTTTGCAGCGGAGTCTGCATAAAACGTTTTTGCGGGGATGAAAACGCAGAGGATTTCAAGAAGGTTTTTCTCTGCTCTCCTCGCTTGGTCCGAAAACCTTCAGCTACTAAGTAGACTAGCAGTCGAGACTTTAAAAAGGTCGAGTCGAGGGGAAGTTAACTCTCTAGGGGTCCACAAAGCGAGGAGAATAGAAAAATGAGATTCAGTCAGGGAGTGTCTAGTTCTAGCAATATGCTGAGGGCATAAAACTATTCGAAATCCTGTTGGCTGAGGGTCTATGTATCTATCCCGCAGTTGAGGTTTTGAGGAATTCTGAATGTAACTAAATCCGTTGGCTGGTGTTTTGCGTAGAGAGCGTTTTGGCTGGACTAAATTGGTCTTCTGTTCTTATGGTGTTGGAGGAGATGTGCGGATGAGGCGTGAGTTTCGGCTAGGACCTCCCCACGCCGAGATACCTGTTGAAGCGTGTGTGGGGGTCTTTCTCTTTTGTCATTCATGGGTCCCTACAGATCTTTTTGCACGAGTAAAGATTGAATGTCATGCCACTTTCATGAATTGCCTTTCAGTATGTCCAGCGTCTTGTGCCAACTTGAAAGAAAAACAAGTATGAAATAGCCGTGGAATAGTAAAAGGAAAAAAATGAGTACGGATTAGCAGGGATAGTAAAAGGGAATAGTAAAAAATAAATTCAAAATCGCAGAGAAAAAACGCCGGGCTCAACCCCTAGAAGCCAAAGTGACTGAACCTCATTTTCTCTGTTCTCCATGCTTGTCCTCCGAGTTCAGTCCCCCTCGACTCGACTTAAGTATCGACTCTAGTCCACTACCTGACCTGAACCCTCTGACTAATCCGTACTGCGCTGCATAATGCTTTCAAGTTTTCAGGGTAAAAGCTTCCTTCTTGGGCGTAAAGTAAAGTAAAGGTTTTCCGCACAGGAAGGTATAAAGTTCGTGAAGATTAACTTTTTGGTTTTTTCTTCATGGGGAGCTCAAGGTTTAATTGTTAGCCTGAAGGTGTTGAAATTTCGTTTCTCTGCTTTTGATGAATTCGGGATAATGAATGGAGCTATTTTCTATTCCTTCCCCTTTCCCCACAGGGGCGCCTGATGGGGTTGAACAAAAAGGCCAGGGGGAACAATAGTGTGAATACTAAAGAAAGAAAGCGCAGCCATGTAATATATATGGATGAGTTAAAAGATTCTTTCCATCGGTAGTTTCTTTTCAATTTAGCGCTATAAAGCCGCTCCAAATCATCGCCACCAACCATCACCCATCAGCAACCCATCAGCAATGCAGCCAGCTCACTAGCTCACGTTTATCAAAACCCGCAGACTCGGAGATGAATGCCGATGTTCTTGTTGGGAATTCAACACAGGACTACCTTGTATTATCAGCGCAGCAGCCACCGAGTCCCCGCAAGCGAAGAACGCTGGGTATAGTGAAGACCACTATGCGGATCATGCAGGACATCCACTTTGCAGACCAGTACCTGAAGGTCGTGGAGATGGTGGTGGGTGAGGCGGGAGAGGAACTGGAGGAGCCGCGGAAGCACAAGTGGAAGAGGCGGAAAAAGAAGATTGAGATGTTCCAGGAGGAGGTTTGGGAGGCCATTTTGGAGGGCAAAGTGGAGAATCCGTTTAAAAAGAAGAAGCTAGACGAGAAGGGGGATATTTGTTGCTGCGAGGGGCTTGTGCCAACAAGAAGGTCTGGTAGCGTACCAGATTCGGGGGTGATTGAAGGTAACTATCCCGGTGTGCCGTTACCCCCCGTTTAAAATTCTGCTTCAAGAGGGAGTTGGCGCATGTACTGGCAGTGCTCCAGTCAGTGACAGTGTTCAGCTTCAGTTTTGATGAGCTTTATGGAGCCTGCCGTTTTTTACAACCGGTCCAGGCTTGGTACCGGTGCTGCTGTCCCCGCGGCGCAGGTTCCTTCTCACTCCAGCCTCTCATTCCCTCCAAAAAAAAACCTCATACTTCATACATGTAATGAGCCGCCAGATATAGACATAGCTGATACGGATAAGCAACCTGTCCAGAGCCCGATTAACGATGAACTTCGCAATGGTTAGTGGTCGTCCTATAGGAGATTTGTATTTGTACCCCTAATCGTTCCCTAGCACTCAACGACAGTGTGATTCTTCCTCTTCCTCACCTTCATCCTCTTGTCTCAACTCAACTTCCAATTGGGGGTCTTAACTCAGACAGCGCACCAGCCACAAGCGGTAAAGAAGAAGCATTGGAATCTAGGCAACAGGACAACCATGAACGCAAGTTCCTTAAGAAAGCAGCTTTATGGGTTCGTGGGTTTTTGCTCACCATCAGAGATGAGGCACTTAGAAGTCAGCCCTCTTCTCTAGGGCGTCGCGTCCCAACTGGAAGGCCCTAGCTTCATTGTGGAGGTAACAAAGATGAGCAGCCACAAGCTCTGTACTCTGGAGAAAATATCTCAACTGCACTGGCCAATGCCTTCCTTGAATCCGAGCCTCCAAACTCGGAAAGTTACCTTTTTATCCACATAGCGTCCCTGGTTTTTTTTTTCTCCCACGGAATTTTTCCCAAACATAACGAGAATCTACCAAGCTTAATCACCTCGCACATTGGACGCGCAACGTACAACTTCCCTCCCTCCGTGCTGCTTAGCATATCTCCCCAGTAAGGATGTTGGGTGTTTACCTTCAGATTGCTGTCTTAGACTCTATGCAATAGCTGTATTGGAAGAAATCCATTTCAGGAGGAGCTTTGATATTCTATATTTGAAATCTAAAATCGGGGGTTAGTGTGGAATATCTAAAATTGGAGGTTCGGGATAAATGTTTCTTGATTTTAGTCAGCTCTAGACTCTAGCAATCATCCTCGGAGAGTATCTTCCAGGTCTTTTTTTATTGTTTAGATCAATTGAGGGCTATTGTTTTCCAATGGCCAGGGTATCGTGTTCTATGGGAATCTTCGGCCTGTCTTCCAATGGGTGTCTGTGCGACTCATGTCAGTGTAATTCACACAACCCCATATCTCGACGCCTCCATATGCATCGTTCCAGAGTGCCTCTGTAACACAGATCTCCCGGGTATCTAGGTAGTCTGTGTGCATCCCTCAAGGTTGCCTCAAGAGTTTTGGCCAAGGTCGAGTTCGGACAAATATAGTACGAAGCTTTGAGAATGAAGAGTCTATGCCTAGGTTATCCGGGCATACATGATGTTAGTTGCCGTCCTGCAGTGGGTGCAAGGCAGTCAATACTGTTGTAGCCTCGTGCCTCTATACCGTCCGTTTGTCTTTTCGGTCTAGAGCTGATTGGCTTCCTGTATTCGTCAGTACAATACCGATATGTAAGACCCTGCGTACCTCTTATTCCAACCGCCGGGCCTGATTATTCCACCATAATCCTGGCTCCTTTCTCGTGGGAAAGCTAGGGGAATGCTAATTAGCTGCCAAACACATAGAGCAGTAGGGTATTGCGCATATGTAGCCTGGTATCTCTACTGCGACTCGCCGAAAGTCCAGAAGTCTATGTGTAGTGGGCTTCGAAGGGAGTTAATCCGTTGGCCGAGGCAGGTAATGAAGTGGAATTCGATGGCTTTGAGAGTAAGAACGTGCGAGATAATAAATCAGACACTTCACTTTGAGTTCAGTACTTAGCTCAGAACTCTAGTAGACCATCATTATCTTAAAGCTAAACTCGGAGAGTTAAACATACTGACTCAATTCGGCCAACCGGCGACGGGTCAGAGAGCCAATCCGTAGACGAGAAGAGACAACAAAGAGAGTGAGGATAAAAAAAAAAAAAAATAACATAAATAAAATTACAACGTCCCCACTTCTATAGGTTCATCAGCAAGGGGTGCATATACTTTCCCGGAAATGAGCCTCAAGCCCTCTTTGTCCACTTGGCCACTAACAATAGGAAGTGAGGTATAATCCAACTTTCAAGGCTGTGGAAAAAGATCCACTGAACATAGTTTCTAACAATTCCAAAGACGAGGCTAGTACATTGCGTATCAGCAGCTGCATCTCAGCCGAGCAGGTTCTGGGCAGTCCTTTGTATAGAACGTCGGTTCTTAATTCCAACTGCGTAGCTGTTGCCTTTTGGTCCATGTCATCCTTTTTGGCCTTAATGATACAGACCCATTTTGCGCCGCGCTGCAGCACAATTTCGAAGTGGCCATTTAGGTGAATGGAGTTGCCTGGTACTGATTCTTCTGGAGAGCTAAGACTTTTATGTCGTTGAATTAGTCGCTTATGTGCACAATTATCGGAGTAATAAAGCATAGTATTTTGGGCTCATTTCCGGTGATGGTGTGCCCGAACCGTTTACACAAGTACTGATGGATACTGTATATGTTCCTACAACGGATACAAGAGTATCTAGTATCCCCATTAGTGGTAGTCTTGCTGAAACATATAGCATAAGTATACCCGATTTTTTTTTTAATACTCATTACTCATATTCGGTCCCAATGGGGGGACCATGATTGAGTGTGTCCAGGAGGTTACTCGCTTGGGGTTCCGCTGGGAAGGGGGTGTGCTTGGTATTGGGGGCTGACACTGTGAACTTGCGAAGTTGGCGAGGGTGGCGTAGATGGCGAGAGATAGTGACAGATGGAGGGGCATGGGGGACATAGGGGAGAGAAGACGGATTGTGGGGGGGGGGAAATAGGGGAGGTGGAGGAGTCTCAAGGCACGACTGCTCATTGGAAGTAGAGTTGTAAAGTTGTAGTTGATTAGTTGATTTGTAGGTTGTAGAGTTGTGGAGTTGTAGGGTTGAGAATTGTAGAGGTTCTAAGTTCTATAGAGTTGTAGGGTTGTGGAGTTGTAAAGCTGTACGCTCCAGACGACCTAATGGCGTAGTGGTAAATTGACCTCGCTAGTTACGTATGTGTGAAACGGATTCCATTGCAATATCGTTGCGGTTAGTGTAACCAGACTACGTTGCGGTATATATCTGTATATATGCTACGTACGATACGATACGATACGATACGATACGATACGATACGATATGAAACTGAGCCGACTACTTTTAGCATTTTGTAATTGATCAAACTCATCCATATCCATCTTTTGATTGTCCAAGATTTTTGTTGGGGGTGTATGAAATACCATATATAGACTTATATTGCTTGATATGTGTTCAAATTCCTAATAATAATCTTCAGTCCTCATATTGACAGCAACCTTTCTAGCCGCTTACTTTTATAGTGCCTGTGCTGATAGTTATACTTACCATTAAGACCCTCCTGTCGAAATCCCTTCCGGGAGGTTCCCGTATATGAAACCATTCTGGCCCGCTTACAATACAGGCAGCACTGTCACTCTCTTTATCTCATCATCTGCTGGTATAGGTAAACAGAGCCGGAGTCAGTATAGGGCAATAAAGGTGTTTGTATCACATAATCTGTTATCGATCCGAACCATATATAATGATTCGTAATTCTTTAAGTTTGCTTCAGACCTCTGGCGAGGGGTAGTGCAACCAGACTACCAGAGCGCAGGGGCGGAGACCAACAAAACAATCTCCCGGTTCATATGGTAGCCAACCAACCAACCAACCATCCCAGGCATACAGCACCCCCGATACCATGATCCTTGCTGCACATTCCAATCCGATACAATGAGCGATATGTTCCAGCCACTTCCCGGTCTCAGACCTACTCCGGCACCATCTGAGTCGAAAAGGTTGGTTTGGAAGAATTGTTTACGGGATTATACCGGAGCTTATCTGAATATTAGGGGTTAGGGACGGAAAAGGCAGAGGTACAGCCCCCATGGGGAGGGCCGATGTGTGCTCTCGAAAGGGAATTTGTTGTTCAGTGGTGGATGGGACCTGGTCCTGTATTGCTCCGGTAATTTTTTTGGTGGGAAAAATACCTGTGGACCTACTACTCGCTCTAGAGACCCTCCCGACTATCCTCGATCTTTACTGCCGATTCCATGGTGTTTTACTTTTCGATTTGGCTGGTTTGATTGGATGGAACGTGTTTGGGTGTTGCTCTCAGGGTAATTTGAGGAAAAAAATCACATACGTCCACCAAAGAAAAAAGCCAATTTCTTCTTCGCGCTCATTCTGGCCGCCCAAGGCCCCTCATCTCCCTGACACATCCATCAACCCACATCTTGTACGCATCCCCTACAATGTCATTCAAAGGTCTCTGTGTGCACCCTATTACCGCTTCATCTTTACCGCAGATCTGGGAGGCTTTACCCAAGAGAGCCATGTTCCCTCTTTTGCTCCCAATATGGGACACACTCCTGCCTAGCATTAAGAGGCTCGCCGACACGCGTGGTACCGACCTTGACGAAACCTCACATTTGGTTTCTGGGCCCGGATGCCTTGGCTTTAACTATTTCCAAATTACAATCAATCAATTTAGATACAGATATAAAGCTCTTCATCCACCAAACAGCACCTAGTCCTTGATTTCCTGGTCCGCTTCCGTATCCCAAATGAGCAGCATTGCAGATTCGTTAGCCGGCACCAGAGGGGAGGGGGTTAGAGCGGAACACTATATTTGTCTACCTGTGTTGAGATGCTTGTAGGGCAAACATTTTTCTCCAGTCTATTGACGACCAATATCCCAAATCTACAAAAATGTTTATCGCGTGCATCAGCAAGGGATTTATGTATTTCGTTGCTGATATGTAACCATAGAAAATCGGGCAAGTGGTCTAGGGGTATGATTTCTCATTCGCATCAAGGAAACTTGGACAACATTGAGAAGGTCCGGGGTTCAATTCCCCGCTTGTCCATTTCTTTTTTTGGTTACTGGTTACTTGGCACACCCTCAGTAGCTCGATATGGAGACTAGACAAAGTATGTAAATTTCTAATCCAATATTATAACCAAACAATCAGCGGAATATTAGTCGGGCGGCGGAATAAAGAACGAAAAAACGAGTCTCCTTTTAACCTTGTACATATATATCTTACCCCGCCCAACTCCTCCGAAGCCAAACCGGGCTGCGGTCCCCAGTTACTTCTGCCGCCTGAACGACATATCTTATCATCTTATCTGAATCGGAAACCAAAAGACTGTACGTACTCTATGTACCGCATACATTAGTGAATGACGCAAGCGTGAATTAGTAAAGTTCTACATACATACATATGCACATGCCTAATCCTAAATGCCTGAATCCTTATAATTGCATAATACTGATGCATTCATTTGCCGATTAGCCATATATGTTACATTACATAAACCCTAAGAGACATGTCAAACGAGGAGAAGTAACCTACAGCAAGTAAGAAGTATGTATGTATGTAAGTGCACCCCTGTAGGTACATATTTGGTGTTTAACTTTACAGAGTGATCCGATGAGTTGGGTATGCGGCGTTGGAGATTGTGATACGGCTGTGGACCTAACACCTATATACGTAATTTTAGCCGTACGGTACAATTCGTAAAGCGCATGTCTAAGCGGGGAGAATGCATGAAAATAAAATCTTGTAGGTGTAAGTAGAGTACAGTAAGGCATATGTCTCTTATCCCCCCCCCCGCCCCTTCCACTGAGCAAAAAAATTCCGTATCCACCCGTGGTTGGACAAAGGCCTCGTCTTTAACGATGGACAAGGTTATCAGGGAACTTTGCTCCCATGCATGCATGCATACTTGCTTGCTTTGGTATGTATCAGCAGCAATATAAATCCCCCCCCCCCCCAGCAAACCAGTCCAGCGGGTCGTGGGAAGTACGTACTCTACATGCATACATATTTAGAAATGTCGATGACAATCTCGATTGCTCGCTTGATGAAACAGTGCTCTGGAATTTCATGATTATAGGTATGTAAATGATTGAGATCAATGCGGGGAGGGCTTGATGGGTACCTACCTACCTAGACTACCTATCTTAGTTGAACCCCCCTGAGAGGCCGGGGCGCGGTATTAGCCTCGTACCCAGTAATTGTGGGAAGACAGGGGAGGGAGGGAGGGAGGGAGGGAGTTCTTAGTTCTTTACGTATATACAATACAGTACGTTGTTTTCGCAAGCAAAGCAACATGTAACGGCCACTGGAGCGGGGGAACCTTTCTTGTTTTTAGTTATGTAACATAAAAGAAAAAGTCCTCTCTTTTCTTCCTTCATGATCCGGAAAACCAAATGAAGTTTTTTACATTACTCTTTTTGCATGAAAAAAAAATAAAAATAAAAAATAAAATTCTTCCTACGCTAACAACATACATACCTACCGTATTTTCTGGTTTTTTATGACCCGGCGCTACTGCATACAAATCCAACGTTCTTGTCCGCACGAGCACTTCGATAGGTCTAGTTGAGTGAAAATCACACCTCTTCACGTTAGATCTTGCTAGCTCTCATAAAGAACCAGAAAATACGGTACCTACTTAATTCTAAGTGAACTCTTAATCTCCTTTACGTGGCTTGTGGCAAGGGTGTCACACAAGTTGAGGGACCGGCCTCTCAGCTCCGACCGTAAGTAAGTACCTACCTACATATCACCCTCAAGGCGCTCCCTAGCGGAATAACCCAGCTTCATTTAACGCTGCAGGTAGGAGGTCTAGACCTTGTAAACCCCCCAACCGGGTATTATCTTCTAACCAGTTGCATACCCTAACATTCTCACGAGGTGGGTTCCTAACTGCCGGGAATAAACTATAAGATCTACTTCCGGCATCTAAATTTGTTTTCCCCCCCCCTTTTGACGTATACCGTACGCGCCACATACATAGGTATGTATATACACACATTGTGCGTAAAATTTTTCCCCCGTCTGGATAGTTATACCTGCTATGGGACGATCAGCATACCACCAGTACGCGTCCCATGTTTGGCCGTCAGATAGGGAGCTGGTATCCGTATGTGTATCTGTATCGTATGTTACCACCGGTGTAAACTGAGATATCCCATGTCTTTGCCACAGTGTTTTGTAAACCGAAATGAATTTTCGTATGTTGTATGGGTGGGTGGGGCTGGGGCAAGGGAGGTTCCCAGTACAGGTCGAATGCTGCACCGCCTCGATGAGGGGATTGTAGCTCTGTAGGTCGATTAGTGTAGTACTTGCGAAAAAAGTTTGAAGTTTGAAATAATAAAAATAATAAAAATAATAATAATAATAATAATAAAAACAGAATTTGAACATTTTTGTGCGTGTCAGAAACGCTTCGATCCTAGTCTACTGTAGGTAGCTGATTATAAACCCCTGAAGCTGGTTCAGTTGTTTATTCTGAAAGCCGTACAACGAAGAAAACTATAGATGTTTAATAAGTTCAGCTGCTACCTATTGCAATTTGCATTGAATGGTTCTACTATGGCCTGGGGTTTGGGACAGAGGATGTATGTATGTATGTACCTCGATCTGATAACGTCAATAACGAAAAATGTTAATGCTAGAGCAAATATTCCCAAGCTGAGAATTACACTCTCGTAAAGATACCAATACATTACTCCATCTCCTTTTGCATCCGCATCTGCCGAATACCTAACTCAGGTTGTAGTGTATGTACTTCCGCTACCGTTCATTCCATGCCGAACACTCTCTATCTCGACCGTTACCTTTGCATACAATATGTATGCTCCATCATACATACATATTACCTTTACCTTTCTGAATAGAAACTGCAAAGTAGATACCTACAGTATACATATCCATATAGATAAGGAAATATATCATGCAATTGATAAAACTGAAACATACATACATACATACAGTGCATAGGGGAAAGTCTTTACGCAACTCCCCCCTTCCCCTATTTTTATGCATCAATCAGCGGGCTGGCGCTGCAGGGGGGGGGCGCAAGGACTCCCCCAAACGCACGGTACGTACATACGTAGACACATACTTACATTCATATACATTGATATACGTATCCCTATCTATGTACCTCCTTTCGACTCTACTTTGACTCTACATGTGCGGCAAGGATAAGCGATATGTTAGAACTATCATGCATACAGTACATAGGAACCGTACACTACTGTACATATGTACTTAGGACTTCAATCCCACGTTCCCAAATCTCCAAATTGAAAATCTCAATTTCATGTATCATTATCATTAATATCACCTCTATATCGGCTACTCCTTAGGTACGGGGTATGGTACATATACAGCATACAGTACATATACACGTATCTATATTCATGTATCTCCGGTGGTTACATTTAATTTTAACATACTGTACATACTTACATATGTAGGTACTCTAAATTACCGTACATATCTATTAACACCCACCACCCACACCCCGCCACCCCGCCACCGGCTTCCGCACGTACTACTATTCTATTAACATAGAATACCTACACAGCGTAATGTTCCCCCTATTCCCCTAGTATTTCCCGATCACAAAGACGCATGATTGTACCATGTACATGTAACTACTTACTGTATTAGGTATGTTCCTGGTGCAAGAGATTCAAAGGGTTCAAACAACAGTCGGTTGCAGGGGACAAACCCCTGATTAGATATTTGTGCTGTAGGTACTAACTCCGTACATATACACTACATCCCTATAAGTCTAGCGCGAGTGTTACACTCGCTTAATTGGTATTGGTTACTGCAAGATGGGATGATTATTGGGATGGGTTGGGATGGGATGGGATGGGATGACAGCACTGATAGTCTGGTTGCGAATTTCAATACACTATGTAGGAGTATAATAATGACAATTCTTTTTGATTTCATACAACACATATCCCTAATAATATTTCTTTGTACAAAACGTACAAATGTAGAGTATACGTTCAGTACACGGACTAACTATAGTGACAGTAACACCAACCCAAAGCCCCAAACCCATCCATAAATCTATCCCACAGGACTCTTCGCCCGGCTACCCGATTGAGACCTTTCCCCATGGCTACCTCTATGAATCATAAAGCAAAAGAAAAAAGTAACCACGCAGAAACTAATACAAGTCCTCCGTTCCCGTACAGCGTCTGTCAAGGGGTAGGTAAGCGGTTACCGGGTACTGAAGGGGAAAAAAAAAAAATAAAGCTACGACACCCGCACCAATTCCTGCTGATTTCATTTCAGCAAGAAGAAAACCATGTGGAACACTAAAGAAAAACTTGGATCCGAGATTTTTTGCAGAGACTCCGACGGACGCCCTTTATCCAAACAACGTTCAACGAAAAAAATCAATAAACGCTAAACCTCATTTTACTGAAAATAGAAATAAGAAGCAAAAGATGATGACGCCGTGCTCGCTTGAAACAATTGTAATTCCTCGTCCTTCTCGTATTATTTGAACTATTTCAACCTCTAAGCCACCCATACAGCCTTGAATTGAATTGTGTGTAACTTTCAGAGGTGATATAGAGGCAATTGTCTAGTCCACTGGTCCATACTTGATGAATCTGATTCTGCAAGGAAAGGTTAGAATATGGCGAGCATGGATGGATTGGGCGGCGACTCTGCTTACATTCGCTTCATCAATGGCCGCTTTACATCTTCTACTGGCCTCCTATAGGCCGGGTATGTATATGTCTGCTCGATGGATTAATGTGATGTTTTTTTGGGGAGGGTATCTTTGTCTGGTTTTACTTACACTTGTGACATATGTGGTGCGTTTTCCGCTCACATGGATGGGGTGCTGGTATGTGTAAACCACCGGTGTCTGTGGCGGAGGCAGAGAAGCTGGGACACTGTTTCGGTTGCTCGAAGAGCTTGAATTAGATGATGAGGGCGGCGACATGGTGGATTGCTAGGCTGATATCGATTTGGGTTCAGTAGGCCTTGTTGTTACGATGTATGAAAGGCTGGGATTGCAATGGAAGCTTCAGTTATTGCTCCCGGACCTGGAAGTGGGGACGGGAGGATAGTTATAGGAAGGGACCTCTATATTGGGGCTATTCTAAAACGCAATGTACCTTAATTGCTGGGTTTGGAGGATGATCCGGGGGCCTGTAGGTAGGGAAGCGGTCTGGAGATCCCAGACATAAATAACTTGGCTAGCGGCAGATGGAGTTTCCCGCATTCCCTGGGCTTGTTTAGTCTGGTTGCACTACCCCTCGCAGGGCTTGTTAGGGCTCATTTCAAACTAAGGAAAATTGTTCCAACCTCGCCACGGGTTTGTAGCTGACTAGTAGAATTTGTTTACTTTTTCTGCGCCGGAGAGCACGCGAGCCCTTTGGGAATTTCCCCCAAACTCAACCAATTTGGCGGAAGCGGGGTAGCACATGCCGGGGAGCCCCCTGTACAATAGCCAGCTCGTGGCCTTCAGGACAGTACGGCATGTGCCGTTGCCATAATGTGAAGCATTGCAGGCATGAACCATAGGTATCGAATACAGCCATCAGTATCTGCGAACTGGGATATTTGGTCTATGGAAAAATAGTGTAGTTAGACCATCTGCGTCTTTATTTGTCAAGTAACCGAGCTGATCTACTGTGATGTTTTATCCAATTGCAGTATCCACAAGAGGATGCCCATGCTAGAGTTCCGAAACCTTCTTAACCACACACAAAGCTCAAAACCATGGCCTCAACAGATAGATGGACAGTGCTCTCCTAGAAAGGGATCTGAATTCTTGTTACCCCGTGCTGTATTCTCTCATAAACAGTGTGGGAATCTTCCACTTCTCCACATGGTAGGGTGTACCAGAAAACAACACCCCGGCTGATGGGCTTTGCCAAAAGATATACGCGATCTGCACGATCGCAATGGAAAGACATGTCATGAGTTTCAGAAGGATTGTTAGCAACCGCACGATTGCACGTCCCCGGTTTCTCGATATGCATTATACTTTAATTATGTTCCTACCCTACCGGTACATTGGTGCCGAAACCTACATACATCAGCATCATATAAATGGCAGGTAATCATCATCACGAAGAGCGGGGAAGGCAGGAAAGAGTAAAGTTTCGGGTTCCGGCAAGTTTGACACCTCAGTACCTTGATTTCCACACGACTGGGATATTGCAATACGTTTTATCGCAAATATTCGTAACCATGTCGGGCCTAGATGCTTTTTCTTTTTTCTTTTTTTACCTCAATTTTTCAGTCTACTCAAACTTGAAGGACAAGTCAGAAAAAGAATAATACGGTCCCACTCCTCCTCGAACGTGATCTGTGTATGTAGGTAATTACCTCCTAGGATGCAATAGTTGAGAAAGGTTAGCCCTCTGAGTACTTTTCGCTCTGCAAAGTCATTCTTCTGGATAACCATTCTTATAGAAACTCTGGGACCAAACCAGCAGCAAACTGAAACTCTTTGTAGGCCTATGCTGTCAGTACAGACAGAAACAGAAAATTCTCCTTCGCCGCAATTGCTATACATGTTCGTTTCCATGTAAAATATCTCGACTCATTGATAGTGTTGCCACATTCAATAGATCTTACTAGGGTTATAAGTTGTATCGATATTGACATTTGGAAGTTTTTGATTAGGTATAACTTAGCTATACGATGGACGCCTAGCTCGTAGAACCAATCTGCTGGGAAAAATAGATTGCTTGCCTCTAGGGTTTCCTGATGGCGAAACTGACACATGACATGACAGCGGGTAAATCGGATGAATTGAAGCATGGGCGGTGGAATTTAGCCTGTTAGGTTTCATTCGCACAAAGTCCCCCCAGCGCAAGGTGAAGGACGCCAATCAGAAGTCTGGAAAACAAATTTCAGCCCCGCCCCGCCTTCTTCCTCCGCCTGGGGAATCACGCGTATGTTACTTCTACTAGTTGATATGAGCTTGCGTAGTGGTCAGGTGACATACGGCCTACTATGCTTATGTTTATGGGGCCCGAGTCTGAGCATAGTACCCTTGGGAGAAAGGGAGGGGGTGTTGGCAAAATTGGAGGGGAGGAGGGTCGCAAGGATCGCTAACTTTTGCAGAATGAACAATTCAGAGAGCATGCACTGAATTAACAGAACCGGCTTCAACGATGTCCCTCCTCACTCACTTCGCGGCACTTGACCCTCGATCCCCTGGGTCCCCCACCCCCACAGCAAAACCCGTGGCACCCCCGACCGGTCCACAACCTGCGACAGGGTTGAGGTTGGATGTTGAGCACAAGAGACAGTACTCGAGTAGAGAGAGCCTGCGATGCGGAGGTACGATTACAGCAAGGGTGGTGGTGAATATAGCAGGTTATGAGAACGAGTCGGATGATGATTTATATATATTATAATGATAGAATTATACCTTCCACGGCGCCATCCAGGCTGGATAAGATGGTTATTACCCTCAACCTCCCATAACGGAGAGCTTCTCTTATATCCACGGCTTGGCAGACTAGCATATATGGTATCACGAAGTGGCCCTGGAAAGATACAGCAGGGGGTTCATTCTTTGGGGCAATTGAGCACTGATGCAAACCTTTCCCATGGCATGACCTACCTACTACTACGGTAGAGGGGTAGTGCAACCAGACTACTACTACGGTAGTGTGAAATCTAAAACTGAGACATCTCCACTGTTGAACCTAATTGATAATGGACCCACTTAAATTTACCCCACAAGGTCACGCAATACGCATAAATTAGATTAGGGTTAAGGTTTCGGTTCCAAAGTAAAAAGGTTTGTGCAACGTTCGCTTGATTTGGTTTTCGATTTCTCTATTTTTTGTAAGACATTTTAAACACGCGAGCTCATCTGTATTCACACGTGGGATTAGTCTGGCTGGCACACGTGGGATATGGTCTGAGATTCTGTATGTTTGAGGAGTTATCCCGTAGGTAACTACATACCTTAATCTGTCCGGACAGCAGTCTAGCCCTTTCCCCCTGGATCTCAACGATAACCTTGCGCTTGGACTTTTTGTTCGCGAGCATACCTACACAAGTACATGGTCTGGTTGGCTTGCGGCTTTCACAATGGGTTTGATGGCGAGAAAACCTTTGAAACAACCACTCGGGTAATACGGACGCCACTCGCTTAGTGGAACATGTGGTGGCATACAACACTATACCTATTTCCTATGTAGTCGTGAGTTAGTTTTGAGCCCATGTATGCAAGAAGCCCTGTGTCAATGTAAAGTAAAGTACAGTGCTCTCCTGCTCGCAGTAGGTAGACCTTGTCCTAGACGTCCCTTCATATATAGTTCTACATATACGTAGTAGGCTTGCTTCTATAGGCACGCTGCGTTCCTATACTTTAGATTACGCGCTCTAATAGCTATACCGATAGACTTCTTGCACTTATGTAGTTGTAGTTCAATTAGCTCCGCTAAATATACCTATGTACTGGTCAGCTCGGCTGCTACCGGTCCCGCTTCAGGGTAATCCTTGGTATCCTATAGCCTATTCTCCATGTTAGGCAATTGATATAATTGATTATTATACATCATTATTATACATCTAAACTAATATAGAGTATAATTTCAGCTCCTTGGTGGGAACAAGGCACTTATATGTAGTGTTCATATATGGAACATTATATTAAGGTCATATTTATCTTACAATATAAGGTATATGCTCTTTAGAAGTACAAAGTTAGTTTAATATCAAAGAGAAGACAGTAAATAAATTTATTTAACTAAAGGCAAAGTACTCACAAGGAACTATTCGCAGATAATTTATCTACTGTATACATATCTGTTCTATCTCTATTATACTATATTAGGCAATATACAATTGGCACAACATACTACCTACCAACAGCACATGCTTGATCATGAGCCAAGAGCAACAAGGATAGACCAGCTTACCCTGAAGTGCAGCTGAAGCGACATAGGAAGCCTATAGAAATAGGTCTACTGCAACTACATAAGCGCAAGAAGCCTAGGTACTGGTAGAGCGATTAGAACGCATAATTTAAAGCTCAGGAAACCCTACCTATAGGGGCGACGTACCCGTAAAGATATTAGAGCACGTAATTTAAAGTATACCTAGGAACGCAGCGTGCCTCGGTAGGAGCACTAGGGGATATAGTGAAAGGAGCGTGTAGAACTATATATGAAGGTGCGTCTATAGTCTACCTACTGTGGGCTGTACATAAAGGCTTACTTGCATAGGCTCAGAACTAACTCACGACTACATAGGAGATAGGTATAGTGTTGTATGTCACACAAGCAAGTGGAGTTTCAAAATTTTTTTCGGTAACTTTGACTCGGGGTCGAGAATACGGAGCTACTACAACTATCTGAAGCACCGTCAAAGCTCAATGTGCAGTTTTGGGTGGGGGTGGGGGTGGAGTTCCTATCTTTGCTGGGGTTCTTGAGGGCTTATTCACATTGCAGATCCAATAGTATCACGATGTGGGCAGGTTACAGGTGCAGGTGATATTGTTGGTGGGGAAATTAACTTTACGTAACTCTGCAGATTCGATTGGGGAATATACTGTCAGAATCTATATACAACATCGCTGGAGGAGTCGAAATCAGATCTAGATGATTAAACTTGTTAACTGTTCCCCTATTCCAGGAGGTAGTTTTGTATGGGTTACTAGCACAAAGGTAGTTTATACTAATTACCCGGGACCAGACGCACATGCTTAATGAATAGTTCGTAATAAATAGTAGAGGCTGAGGATTGGAAAAAGTTTATATAGGGCTGCTGGGGATTTACTAATGGAGAGGTATGCACGAATCTATAGCAGGAAATAGCGGATCGATATATCTTTATATAAGGCGTTGGGATATGGAGATATATGGGATTTGTATATTTACATATAAACAGTTCTACATTAATCATAGACCTATACTTTGTGATGACTTTGATTTCGTGACGGAAAATCAGGATCGAAATTGATGGCACTTTTATGGGGGCTGGAATTTCGGAAAGCTGAAAACAAGAATCATTGAATGGTATTGGTATTCTCCTATAGGGAATGTATATCGTGTGTGTACATAGAAAAAAAAAAAGGTTAGTTATAGTTAGTTACTGATGCGGAAGAAATGTTTACAAGTAGGATAGATTGATACTCCTCAAGTTGTTGGGGGATTAATGTCCAGGAAATACCCTACTGTGGTATTGAGTAGTGTATTGAGACCTAGATTGGCAACGTGCAATTAACCTCGGAGCGCATGAATTAGGGCGTGCACTGCACACAGTACATTAAACAAGGGTAAATCAAGATTATAAAAAAAAATGTATTTAATTTAATCTTTAGTCTCGAGACTTTTCTTTTTTTTTTTTTTGTGGGCGTTACTTACCCCGAGAAAAAAAAACGAAAGAATTCTGCAAAGAATTAGGTAAAACAAACGTAACCTGCACTGTGCGGCGGCGTGGATGCAAAGTTACGTGAAACCTGGCCATGAGCTCTTCTGGCAATGATTCAGATTTGTCTAGGAACGAGAATTGAGAGGGTTTGGCTAGTAGCTCTCTAGATAGATATATAGAGTTTTATAGAAGGCATTTCTTCAAACATCTTGCTCTTTTCACTATAAGTAATTTCTGACAATAGAGATGGTTTCTACTTTCTGTGAGGAGAGAGTACCAAGTACATATATAGTTATATTATAGAGTATGTGGTCACTCGAGTTTGTCTACTGCCATGAGAGCCATGAAGTCGATTCTTGTATGGCACCATCATGTACCCATCAATGGAAGACTGGTTGAAACGAGCGGCCCTGAAATATATTGGATGTAGGAATATTTAAACAACGAAATCGACATGAAAAAATCCAATTAGACCTGACACCAGCTGGAGGCAATATTGATTTCTTCAAACAAAGGAGAAACGCTAGGTCACCAAATCAATGGAACATGAATAGGAACAGCCACAAGAGTAGCGAGGCTCGGGTCTCTCAAATCCAGCCCAACTCACCTCTCGGCCGATAATCCAACAAAAGCCATCACTTAACAAAACTCCTGTCGTGTATACCAGCAATTCCTACAGACACACGGGATATTCCCGCCGCAGCAGTTCCAGGAATCGCAATTCCCCGACATCCCTTTCCACTCCCATTTTCCGTGATCAGTCTGATACTGGATCGTCGGGCCCATATTGAGCGAGTTATGGCACGTATCTGCATATGCCCAGTACCACCTCTGCGAAGTATTGCAAGGGATGACGCCGGCGCAGCCTTTGACCAGGCCTTTGCAGGTTTGTACGCCGTTGTCGTTGATTGTGACTTCGACTGTGGTGGACAAACCACTAGACACGGATGCGGTGATTTTGACACAAGCGAAGGAGCCAGCGGTAAAGAGGGTGAGAGTGGTGGCAAAGAATGTAGAGAACTGCATCTTGTAATTGGTATTCTTTGAAAATGAGTGACTTTGTGGCAATTGATGACTGTAGTTATTGAGAAGGAGCGGACGTACAGACCAATGGTGACTGTCTAGCAGAGGAGGAATAAAAGGGTATATATATATCTTTCAAGAACCACTCTCCACATATACCTACCTGGCCAGTATAGCCTTGAGTACATATCTCTTGTGGGAGCTGCTGTCGTTCGGGTCCCACGGCTATCTTTTTTTTTTTTTTTTTATAATTATTTAGTTTTCATATTCAAGTTATTCTAGCCTATAACGTACCTATAATGCATCTTCGGATCTGTCCGGGGTTGTCCAACACCAGACACCAGAGCCTCCCTCCCGAAAAGGTCTACATACAAGATTGTTTTCATGCTCTCAACGCTCTCACACCATTCCTAGTCTGATCCCATGGCTCGCATGTCTGCAGTCTACGAGACTGAGTGCTCTAACAAACCTTCAGACAGTGTGCAGGCCAACTAAGGAACGCCCTAGGTACCACTGTATGAGTTGTAGGGGGCTTACCAGACACAGAGAGCCCAGGTTATAGGTAGTCCTGGATTCAGAATCATCATTTCCGCGGGGCATTCCGGTTAGTAATCATTGTTAATGGCTTCAGGGCAACAGTCGATATCGATACATTAGCATTTGAACTCGTGTAGATGATCCTACGATTGTCTCGGCTTAGATTAACACTTTCCCGTTTTGGTTATTTGGAAGCGCCCTATAGACTCGGCGCCCCGACCATAAGCCCGGTGTAGGGGAATGATTTTCCCAGAGCGGTCCGTCACCCGAGCCTTCGCTGCTATGATATTATGATATTGATAATTTGGAACCATACCTTAGGTAACGTAAAGGCATGGCTACTTGTGTAGTACAGACTCGAGGAGGAATCCCGGTGAATGAACGGGATCGACGGATGGTCGAGCTCAGGCACAGCAACAATCCACTACGCATATTCCCTACCTGCTGTAGGTACCAGATATCGATGACGGTCGACTATTGGTTCACTAGAATCTCCTAGGGATTTTACTGGTATCCGAAAACAGAAGTACCCTTAGTCTAAGTAGGGTGTACCCAACTGAATTATATCTCTGTTGCCATCCTTCGATTCAAGCTGTGAATGATTTTGCTAAATACATATATTTAATATATTTTATTACGAATGCAGCCCCCTCATAAGCCCAATAATAGGGGAGCCAATCTCCTGGCATGTGGCCAGACTGATACACTTGGTGTAACCTGGTGGGTTTTGGTCGCCGGGTATGTCTCACTGTGATTGACCCGGAATAGGCCGTTATAACCACATCCATGCATCGACATCACAGATCGGGTTACTCGAGTATTGGTATTCCAAATCCTGGGGTTTATGTCTGCAACGGTCGGATTTCGCTACCACATTCTATAGCTCACGGTGTGTTGTGGCCTATCGAACTACCTATTTGGGCTCTTCTAAATGGGGGATTATCCATTCATCTTGCTGATTGGTCAGCCCACAAGATGACAATAACGGTGAGAGTGGTGCTTTAGGTCTTGGGTGAGAATGCACCTGGCATGTGCTTTGCGGGGGTACACTCCATATAGGGCGAGGACAGATTTTCAAAGACATCGCTGTTTTTGTATAAACTATTTACCTAATTCTAGAGTTGGCATATATGAGAAGCTGGTAAGGAGGTTGACCATTGTTTCATGAGTTGAAGTGACAGCCAGTTTCAGCTGGAACTGTTATTTTGTTGAATTTGAAGTCATCTACTCAATGTTCTGAATACAAGACTACTAATATAAGCTTTTGCCAGACGGTCCTATAAGTCAAGTCGGGGGCTTTTGGGTGTAGTAATTCTTCATGTTCAGGAAGGTTGTACCTGGTGGCTCACCAAACTTTATCCGCTCACTAGCTCCGGGGATACCGGGACGTGCCGGAAGCTAGTCTGGTTTATGACTTCTTACCCGGCTTCAACAGGGCAATTCGCTTAGGGAGATACCCCGGAGAAATATTTCCGGAACAACATCCAGGCCTTCAATCTGTTATTGCATAGGCACCCCTTTGGTGAAGGGCTTGAGCGCAAAAATTATGCAGCTCTGCTTGAATGGTCTGAATGAGTAAATTACAACTTGGGCGTTGCTAATCCTGTTGATGGGTATGTACATCGAGCTTTATTGGGCAAATACATACACTCCAGCAAGAGTTCAATGTCCTTCATCTTGCAGGTTGACTAATTCTCTGCAAGTTGACTATTTTGATACATACAAGAGTGTTGTGTTCTGTCTGGTCAGACATTTGCATATTATTGTGCACACGGTAACTTGTAGGTCCTTAGGAGAAGCCCAGCGGAATATGATACACACCAACCATGTTTGGAGAAGTGCGATTCATCGTACTGCTGCTTTGGGAAGTAGATTCCGTTTTTGGCAGTCGTGGTAGCAAAAGTAATCGGTAGCAATAATTTTATCACAAAGTGAGGCCTGACAACAAGCACTCGGAGGGTAATTCTTATGGCTGAGGTTCGGTCACGATTAGTATTATTCAAGATCTAGGAGGTTCCTAGTTTCGAGCTAGTTTATGGTTCGGTATCGCGTTAAGCACCCTTTAGATGTTGAATATAAAACAGTTATTATGCTAGCAAGATGGTTAGAGTTTGTAAGTGAGTAGAGCATTGTTCTATCTATTTCTAAATAAAGTTCAATACAACTAAATCGGGGCAGTTGTTCGTGTACTTGGGTGTGGGTTTGTATATTCTTGTGGAAGTGTATGAAAGCTTGAGGCGTTTACCGGTGGGGGCATACGATACAGTGGCGCGGACGCTAATGATATATCTTGGGAGGATATTGGCCATTTCTATGAAGGCGTATGCGGGAGAATAGTATTTATTTACATAAGACTTAATGTTAATCTGAGGGGGGAATAGACATACCCCCGTCGGTGTTGCGTTGGTTTGGATGTACTTAGCTTCTTGAATACTGATAGGTTAATTCTTAAGCTAATCGTGAAAGTTACTAATTGCTGGTGTACAATATACTATCGGCGCCTCGGTAAACCTTAGCAACACAGTGATTACGATTTATCCTACCCTTAGTGGTTATACGATAATTGTTTGTAAAATTGTTTTAAATTGTTGTAAAGCAGTTGGTTTACATTAACAGCTCTAATGCAGTAGGAGGCTTTGTTTAGATTTGGTGGAATTTTTGAGATAAAGTAAAGTTGTTGTAGCTGGAGTAATGATGTTTTTGGTTGTAACACCTGGATTGAAAAGGGGGCGGGGGAGTTACGTACTAATCATGCTTGGAGACTTTTGGGGATTTTGGTGCTAGCAGTAGAATAGAGTAGAGTGAGTAGAATTTATGGAGACTGGTACCAGACTGCCTTTGTACCTCCCACGCGGTTTATCGTGCCAGCCTTGTGTGTGTGTGCAATACGTAGACTCAGGTACCGACTTATATGATCGGAGACGGGGTGAACGGTATGGCGTTACCCTGAACCGAGGACCCACAAATCGGAAAGGTATAACGAACTTTTATGAGACTTTGATGAGTGGGCTGCGTAAGGATTATGAGATATAGTGATTGGAGAGAGAAGGTCGGAGTGATTTAGTACGTGTGAGGTTGTCGGTATGTGTGAGATTGTCTGTCTTATTGATACTCCTCCTAACGAGGCAATCTAGCTGTCTATATATACATGATTTGCTTTGCTCGCACATGTTCGTTCACATGTCTTCTTCCATCTTATCTCATGTCCATATGATGTTTGGCTCGATGCTCATGCCTCGCACATGTCTTTATATCCACATGTTTGGTAGAGTATTTCTTACAGGCTGTCTATAGGTTAGAGATTGTAGGTAATGCTTCACACTACCAGAGAGCAAGGGAATTTTCCGCGAGCTCAGCTAGTAGACACCGACAAAACCCATGGGGATGCAAAGACATTTATATCTGAGCGGAGGATTCAAGGGATTCTTCACCTTGCTCCAAAAACAATCCCTGCTCATAATTCCTGTGGGAACGATGGAGTATAGTCCGAGAAGTTATGGAGTCTCTCGAGGTCGAGGTTGAGGATAGGCTCAATACTTCGTTTGGAACTTGCCTTTGGGTTGCCGTTTTAGGTGCTGAGGTAGCATTCATGTGTGGATGTCTGCCAGAAATATATTACTGGTTTGGGGGGTAGTGCTATCAAATGGTCTGGTAAGGATGCTCATATAAAAGGCGTGTTTGCACCATCATGTTTGATTTTTGATGACGTTCGATATATACATACTTACTGAGATATCAAGTTAATTCAAGTTTGAAGCCTTCCTCACTCCTTCTGCCTCTAACTACAGACCCAACACACGGGAATGGCTTTGCTCTATAACTTCTCTGGCGTTATTTCTCTGCCAAAAATCCCTGTGGCTTCGGAGATGCTGGGGCCGCTGAATATCTTTAAAATGAAGCTCTTCTAGTGGAGGATCATTCATTGCTTCAATTACTTTTTATCTTGTTATCAATATAGGTCACTGAGGATATATATTCAAAGTATTTAAAGGTATAGGAGATGGTACTAGAGAGTTGTGGGGTCGGCCCCCCCCAAAAAGGGCAACGTGACGATATTGATATCAACGTTTCCAATGGAAGGGCTTACTTACCCCTTCGTCCCTGATTGAATCAACTGAATCAATTGGGTATATAAACATCCTGCATTATGTATTGTCTTTTGGCGATATTAATCCGATGGGTTGCGGCTGAATTGGAAGCTGTCAACCTCAGCCCTACAGCATGCTATACTCCCTATATACCTCCGCACGTACTACGACCATTCCGCATGGGGTTTTCCCGTCATTTCGCAGCGTTAGGCATCATGTACACTACGGGACTTTACCATCGCTGCGGAGGGGTAGAGTATATTGCTTTTGGCGGGTGTATTGTCCCGTAGATGAGGGGTTAGCAGGACTATCTTTTCAACATATATATCGACCAAGCATTTGAACTTGCCCCTCGGCTCAGATTGGCTTCAGCCATCTCTCACACTGTCTTATATTACCACCAGATCGCTTGCCACAAAGTTGTATGTACCACTCTCTTCGCAGTGTATTGTCACCTTGTCCTCCCACGATGCTAACACACTTTTTGCCAAAAAAGAATACGTAATGCAATGAGTGACATGGATACCCTGGAACCATCCTTGAAACGAGCCGTACTACTCGTTCGCATATATATATGCACGATTCCTGCCTACCCGGGATTAACTTTCCTAGGATGTAAACGAAGGATGATAGAAGGACCTCAGCGTAATCTTGAAAAGAGACATTTCCAGGGTCATGGTGGGTTACAGACGCAGGAACAGTCGGAAGCTTAGGGGTATTGAGATTACAGGACTGATATGTGAAGGCGTGGATATAAAACCGAGAACAATGCCCCTTCTATGACCTCCTCAGTCAATACGGTTCGTTCATTTCCTTCAAGTTGGTTATTGTATTGGACATACTCTCTTACAATGCTTATTCAGTCGGTTTTCCTCGGTTTATTGGCATTGGCCTCTGGCCTCGTTGGTGTTGATGCCGGTGCGCGCAAGACTCCTAAGGGATTTGTCACAACAAAGGGTACAAAGTTCCAGCTCAACGGCAAGGACTTTTACTTTGCGGGAACGAATGCCTATTATTTCCCATTTGGTGATGTATGAACCGCCGATTTCCGATATTCGCAGCTACAACATACTAACAAGGCTTGTAGAATGGAACCGATGTCGAGCTTGGTATGAAGGCAGCCACAGCGGCTGGATTGAAGGTCTTCCGAACATGGGGTTTCTTTGACAAGAACGTCACCTTTGATCCGCGGGGTCTCCCCAAATACGGTGGCGAGGGTGCCGGTCCATCGAAAGTGTACTTCCAGAGCTGGGATCATGGAAAGCCATCTATCAACTATGGCCCAACTGGTCTTCAGGCATTCGACAAGGTCGTCAGGACTGCTGAGAAGACTGGTATCAAGCTCGTGGTTGCATTGACCAACAACGTACGTAGCTATTAATCTATGTTTGTACTTGAAGAATTAAGCGGGGCTGATGAGCATGTTTTTATACATGTATACAGTGGGCGGATTACGGTGGAATGGACGTCTACACTGTCAACCTTGGTGGGAAATACCACGACGACTTCTACCACATGCCTAAGATCGTCAAAGCCTACAAGAACTACCTCAAGGTGTTCATCAACCGTTACAAACACTCCCCAGCCATCATGTCCTGGCAATTAGCCAACGAGCCCAGGTGCGGGGCTGACGGCGTCCGCAACCTCCCTCGCTCAGCGGATTGCGACGACAAGCGTATAAGCGCTTGGGTCAAGGATATCAGCGCCTACATCAAGAAGCTCGATCCTTACCACTTGGTCTCTACTGGTAGCGAAGGTGCCTTTTCCCAACAATCCTTCCCCTCCACCAATGAATATTAGAAAAAGTAATTCCCTAACAACCATCCAATTGAAATTAAATAGGTGAATTCAACTTCCCCAATCGCAGCGACGATTGGGCGTACTCCTCCGGCAACGGCGGGGACTTTTACAAGGAGCTCTCCCTCCCCAACGTCGACTACGGCACATTCCACCTGTACCCAGACTGGTGGAGCAAGACCTCCGCGTGGGGTACGCAGTGGGTTAAGGACCACGCGACCGCGCAATACAAACTCGGCAAGCCCGTAGTCTTTGAGGAATACGGATGGCTCACCCCCGAAAAGAGGCTCGAGTATCTTGGCAAGAATTCAACAGAGCACAGGATTCCTGTCGTGGGGGAGTGGCAAAGAACTGCGGTCCAGCAGAAGTTGGCTGGTACGTTGTACTGGCAGTTTGGATTTAGTGGATACTCGTATGGAAGGAATCATGATGATGGCTTTACGATATATCTGGATAACAAGGAGGAGGCGGATGTCCTGGTCGTCAAGCATGCGAGGGATATGGATGCATTGAATAGGAAGGGGTGAAAGTAGTGATAGGTTATGTTTTTGTATGTGTGTGTGTAAGGGTGTGGGGTGGAAGAGGGGGAAGAGGGGAGGAGGGGAGAGGAGGGGTAATTTATACATCTGCTGCTGCTGTACAATGAGTTTTAAATGCCATGTATTATTAGTTTGATATTTTTCTGTTTTTTTTTATGGCTGTTTTAACCCATAAACAATTAAATAAATAAATAAATACCTAGTACTTGTGGTTATGGGTAGATCCCTTGTATATTTTTCTTTTCTTTTTTCTTTCCTTTTTTTTTATGTTCGGTTTAGAAAGGAAACATAAAGAAAAAAAAAATAAGATACACAAAGGGAAGGAAGCGAAAAAGAGAAAAAGAAAAAGAAATAGAAAAGAAATTAAACATTATTTATTAATTAGAGGAGGTACCTGATGTATGTATGTACGTACTTAGTCTTTGAATTCAGCCATCTCATGTTTCTTGCAACACAAACGTTTATCTCCAATCGCCAGTGGTACTCCTCTATGTAGAGAGAAAGGCATTGATGCCCCGAGCTCTTTTTTGTTGATTTTTTTTCTTTTGGGGGGGGGGAGGGTCATAGAAATGCTTCCCGAAAGTAACACCCCCCCACCCCAGACCAATAGTCTCCGTTCACGAATATCAATAGTGGTACATCAAATAGCAGGCACCCCTGTGTCTCGCGAGGAGGGGACAGGGCTAAATTCAAGAGATTTGGAATTGATACCAGAAAAAAAAAAACAATTACCTCGACGAAAGAGAGTGACAGTGAAGAGAGAAAGAAAAAAAAAAACGAGTTCTGTCTGCTGCGTCGGGGGTAGGTATTTAAGTACATACATAAGTACATATATATGTTTGAGAGAAAAGTTAGATTATATATTTAAAAAAAAAAATTTGTATCGGTATGGGGGAATGCGTATGGCGTCTAATATCAATCACATATGAATTTTTATTCGGCTGGAGCTGGGACACATGAACGATAAATTTTCTCTCACGGTTATTTTGATATTGAAGTTTATCCATCAGGCCACACACACAGCTATGAGCTCATAGCCATATAGCGATGGGAGATCAAAACTGCTTTCTCCAAGCGGGTCTACCTACCAGCGCTCAGTTTCAGAAATAAAAGGCAAAAACCTTCTCTTATTACAGCAGTCTACCTTAATATATCCTTCCTCTTTCCAATAAAGTATCTCCCTTCAGGTCTGATTCCCAAGAGGTATGTATGTACCTATAGTTATAACATTCCGTCGGGCGTGTGTTCACGTAACCTCGTCGGCTTTGTTCATTACATATTGTTTTTGAGGATGTGGACAAGTCCTATTTTTCTTTGTATGCATGTACCCTCCACTAGTACATACATACAAGCGGCGCCTAAGTACTTACAACCCGAAAACCCAAAACCCAAAACCATAATCAAACATCCGTCGTGGTGTAGTGGCTAGCATTTGAGACTCTCAACCCCAAAGCGGGTGAAGTACTCTCAGAACCCGGGTTCAATTCCCGGCGACGGAATTTAATTATTTTTTTTCCATTCGCCGGTGCCTTTTTCCTTTTTTCCTTTCCCCGCAATTGTGACTTTGGCCCTGTAGTTTGCCGATTTCTTGGCGCGTCTTGGGTTCCGCCTGAGACAGGTTGGATTACCATGCAATGATTCTTGCAAGCTGGTGGTGTGAGGGTAACGATCACTGCGACACTTCGTTGACGTTAGCCAAGGACTGGCTGGCAACATAGGACGGCAAAAAATTACTCACCCACTCAATAATATAAGCTACTGTACAGAATTTTGAGAGATGTACATATTTGGTCAATACAGTTTCATAAAGGGCTTGCAGTTAGAGATGATTCAGGGTAATTTCAGACTACCTACAAGAATTCTGCTATGTAGTTCAATGGTTGATGTACTATCAGAGCTTTTGTTTGTTGGTCTTGTCTTTCCGGCAGGAGGCAGAACAGAGCAGACTGGAACACTAGATGGGCCTGTTTTCGCTTGCAACCAATCTCATCCTATTATCAGGTAAGAGACTCTGTAAAATCATTGCATTCAACTGCAAAAAAACTTGAATTTTACTAATAAGATATTTGCCGAATTTATTGACGAACCGGACGGATGATCCATCCCCTTTCCATTGACCGAACTAATATCTCCCTGTATCCATGCGCATTTATGCAAACCAATTCAGCCGACAACATGAATTTTGACACTCAAAAGAAAACACCTATTAGAGAGCGTCACCCTTGCTCCTCCCTGTGGCACTGCCGTACCTTTTTTGGAACAAACTTGGTGGCACCTGTGCCGCATCGGCGGTATCTTTCTCTCTAGCGAGGAGCCCTAAAAACATTAACAAGGAAGCTCACATTGATAAGGGGTTAGGTGTCCTACACATGATGACTGCCAGGAGTCGCAAAGGTCTGGTCCCTACCAACCGTCTTGGAGCCGTCAAGGTCACTGTCAACGCGGGGATCTAGCTTGTTCATTATGTCAGACTTGTGCGGACCGGCAGAATGCGGTGCTGGGCCAGTGTGCCCAGCCCCGTAGGTAGTGCCAGTAGTAGTTCCATATGTAGTTCCGTGAGTAGTTCCGTGCGTAGTTCCGGTGGTATGAGCACCATATCCTGGAGCACCACTACCGCGATGGTCACGGTCAGAGTCAACACGAGGATCAAGCTTATTAGCTACGTTGGTAGAGTGTGGACCATAGTTGGTGGAGATAGGGTTATCGTCACTTCCTCCGGTTCTTCCGTAGGTGCCGGTAGTACCAGCCGCACGGTAATCGCGGTCAGAGTCAAAACGAGGATCAAGCTTATTAGCTATGTTGGTAGAATGTGGACCATAATTTGTAGAGGTAGGGTTATCGTCACTTCCGCCGGTAGGGTAGGTGTCACTTCCTCCGTAGGTTCCAGCAGCACGGTGATCACGGTCAGAGTCAACACGAGGATCAAGCTTATTAGCTACGTTGGTAGAGTGTGGACCATAGTTGGTGGAGATAGGGTTATCGTCACTTCCTCCGGTTCTTCCGTAGGTGCCGGTAGTACCAGCCGCACGGTAATCACGGTCAGAGTCAACACGAGGATCAAGCTTATTAGCTACGTTGGTAGAGTGTGGACCATAGTTGGTGGAGGTAGGGTTATCGTCACTTCCTCCGGTTCTTTCGGTGTCGTAGGTTCCGGTAGTACCAGCGGCACGGTGATCACGGTCAGAGTCAACACGAGGATCAAGCTTATTCAAGAGGTCTGAGTCGTGAGGTCCACTGGTAGTGTGATGTGTACCAGCAGTAGTACCAAGACCAGATGTGTAAGCTCCTCCACCAGTGGCTCGACGAGAGCTGTCTAGGTCAGAGTCAACAGTGGCTATATCCCCAACGTTAGTATCACTTATCACCATTGAATCTTGAAAGAAAAATGACAATACTTACGATCGAGCTTGTTGCCCACATTGGTGCCATGTGGTCCGTAGGTAGATTCGTGATGTGACCCAAATCCTCCAATACCAGCAGTCTTTCCAGTGTCTGTAGTTCCAACGTGCCGTGAACCATCTCTACTTGAATCAACACGGGCTAAACAACCCAAGTTAGCAAAAGATCAAAATCTCGAGCCAATAAAAATGCCGTGAAGTACTTACGATCTAGCTTGTTGGCAATGTCTGATCTGTGGGGACCAGCAGTCTTTCCGGTGGCTGAAGTATCAGTGGTGGTGCCAACTCCAGAGGTTCCAGCACGGTGTGTTCGGTGTGTAGTGCCAGTAGTACCAGTGGTATCAGTAGTATGATCGTGGCCAGAAATGGCATCCTTAACCTTGTGAATGATATTACTCATGATGGATGTGAGGCTTGAGTATAAACGCAATGGATGTAATGTAAGAAAACTGCTCTGTAGTGATTGCCTTGTTCTTGCAAAGTCGATGCAATAAAGAAAAGAAAAGGTCTAAAGGGGGCTGAAGGATGCTATTATACCCCCAGAGTGGAGATATCCCACCGCCACGAGACAATTCCTTGATTGAGACATAGTTGGGTTCATACTACCAACTCCGTCATAACTGCCACAACCGTCGTGACGATGATTTCCAACGACTATACAAACCCACAACCTTTCCAGAATCGTGCATTTGCCGTCCGATTCTGATTGCGATTGTTCGGTGACTTGGCCGCTCAGCTAATCACAAACAAGAATGAATCCCAATTGCACTCAGGATCACAAGAACCAAACGTCATGATGATGAATACCAAAGCCCATTGAAGGTGGTAGGCGATCGCAGGCCACGCTGATCTCGTACGCAAAAGCCGCCTGTAGTAAGAGGCTTCCTCAAACAAGTTTACCACTCGCGCCCTCCCACTAGACTGTCTGCAATCGTCATGTCCCGTCATCTGGGACCGCATCCGCGAAGCAGACCTACATGTATTACCGAGGTCACCGCCTAAACAAGGTGGTACCGGTAGTGCAAACAGACAATTTCCGAGTCACCTTTGACAGGTACCACCTCCATGCAAATATCATAATGTAGATTTGAATCGCGACCAACGGATAATATTGCTTTGGCTGTGTTGACGTCAGTAAACATCTAGAGTTGCCAAGCCCATAGCTTGGTTTGCTAGTCATGATCTGCCAAGTCCAGATTAGATTAGATCAGAATGTGCCAATGACACAAGCTTTAGGTAGCAAAGACACGGCATTCGTCTGGATCTGCAGAATTGACGCAACCGCAAACAAGATCACGCACTGCCTCCCTTGCTTAGGGACGAATGTTGCAAAATAGCACATGCAAACGCCTGGCTGGGAATCGACTGAACCTACTTAAAGTAAAGTAAAGTCTACCTACTCCGTACTGCAATAATACGTTACTGCTTAGACTAGCCGTTTTACTCTTCTTCACAACGGTGGCCGTTGGCAGCCAAAGTTATCGATCTGTATATCTATATAGAGAGGTGCCAAGATGTCATGATATGTCTCTAAATTGTATCGTTGTATTGTGCATTGTTATACTACAGGACACTATCTGCCTAATTGCATAATCGGTATAGTACTCATGTGACAATGACTGACTGTATTTAAATCATCGATGAATGTTAGAATAACCATTTTACCACTTCCAATTCCCAAATCACAATGCCATCAAAAGATCAAATATTAGCAATTGTTCAATTTGCGGATCCAAGGAATATATCAGTTAGTAATAATGCGTTCGTTACCTGAAGAGTCCGGCGTTGATGTCACTAAGCATGTATTGATTCAAGATGTGACGCATACCGAAGTTCGGTTGACTGATATGTAGACAACAATCTAACCAATTAGTGCGCTAAAACCAAAGAACTATAATTAGAAGTCGAATATCTCAACAAACAGCTATAAGGTGCATAGGGGAAGTTATTGAGCAAAGGAAATTAAAAGAATGAACCACTAAAGGGAGGTACTACCCTTGAAGCATACCATTAATTACGTCCCATTTCCTTTTTCATAGGTACAATACTTTATCACACACGTATGAGGGTAATCTCCACATCCATGTTTTGGGCCCCTGTAGCTGATTTTTCTATACTGCATTCATCCTCAATAAAACTTTCTTAGTACTCAGCTGTCCAATATCGATGTTCTTTAGCCCAGATAACACGGTTAGCTGCTCGTACTTGAAGTTACTTTCTCATATTGTATGTGTTTCGATAGTTCGAAGACTGACATGGGATGCACAATATTTCCAAACTTCCTGACGTGCTGCTTAATATACCAAGAATTAGCCCCGGTCTCGCTTAGAAAGTTTTGTTGGACTACCAGTATAACCCCCTTTCCAGTATACGTTTGATGAAATATTTCACTGTAGTAAAGGTATATGATAAGTAATACAGCACGAGTATAGCACCTCTCTCTGCATTTATCATCTCTCATCTCAACGTTTTGGGTGCCATTGCTGTTATGTTGCGTCGTCGTGGACGTTGAAAGGACATCTGACGCATCTTAAATAACTCAGATTCAACTCGATTGGTTGGAATTGCAACCTATGGCCTGAGGAACGAGATAAAATCACTCCATAGAAGCCAGGAGTAACAGCTTCCAGCCAGCCTAAAGCAGAATAAGAAAGGTTACAGAATTTATTAGGGGTTAAAATGTAAGAATGTGTTTGGGATTGCCCAGTTCCCAAGTGCTAGCACTAGATCGAGATAGTCCCAGTTCTCTCCTCGGCCACCCATATAGTGTATTTACAATCATCAATTTTGGTTTATGAATAAAGCCAAGTAGCTCATAGAACGATGGGAATTTTGCTATTATTACCAAATTCCTTTCATTGCTACTACAGAACCCTAGGGGTGGCAATCTGTTGGAGTGCATTTCGCTCAAGCGGATAGAGGGAAGCAGGTAATGGAGGGAGGAGGGAAAATCAATGGCAGTGTAGGCAGCAATAGGAGCATCAAGAGGAGTGAGAATTGAGGAAAGGATAGCTGATAGCTGATTTTAAGAGAGGAGATAAGGGAGAAGAATTGGGAAGCACTGTCTAGAGTCTCTTTGCCCTCATGCCAGTTTCTTGATTCTTCATCACATGTGGGTTGAGTAGGATGAGAAGATGGGCCTAGATGGGCCTATATTAGAATGTTGGAACGTAAAATAATACTTTTTCTTGTTTACTGCATTCAGATAAAACAACTAGGTATACTCTATACTATGTCCTCAGTGCCGACACTAGTATAAGCTCTACACCTTCAATAGTTGTATGTTAAGATAAGAACCAGTGCATATACTATCAGGCTACTTGGATAAGCAGGTTATGGTGATCAAGTTTTAGTCTTCGTAAAAGTGGTCGTTGGGGCTTTAGCTCGCTGTTCGTGTACATTTGAGATCCACAAAGCTATTTCTGTATATGCAATCCCGTCTGGATACATGTGAGCGACTTGGTAGGATCTTTCTGGGCCCATACAAAACTTGTTACTTTGAAACCAACATGCCGGAGCAGTTTCAGGGTACTTCTTCAGTAGCTGATGAATTTACCGACATGAAACTGTTATTACAAAAGCTACTATTTGGAGCGATAATAGTTGAAGCCTGAGATATTATAGGAAGCTTACAATTTAGTATAGATAACCTTATTAAACCTGTACTTCTCTGATATCTTATTATGTCTCATTTCATCTATTGTGTATAGAGAAATGTATAGGGAGTGACATGTCATAGTCGCACATGCATTATCTTCATTATCAGTAATGTCTGGTTTGAGAATAGTGGTGAGGAGAGTTATTCTGATACCTACAGAACGTCATATCTAGAGCATGGGTGCATTAGGGCTTCCATCTCTCCTTTATACTGTACTCTCCATGACTCCCCATATACTCCTCGCGATACCCCGGCCCTTCTATATGAGGAATGCACAATTGTGGAATATATAGTATCATATCCCATATCGGCATGCCGATAGAGTTGATATGACCATTACTGGCTGCACTGGTGGCTCAACTAGTAGAGAGTTGAGTGCTTGCGTCAAAGCAAGGTAGTGAACGCTAATACATTATTAGTTTTATTGAGCCCTATTGCTCCTTCTGAAGTATTTGGATACATAGGACCAAAGATATATCCAGAGAAGTAGAAAAGAAGACACAGAAAGAGTATAAGATTTGTAACTACAAAAAAATGTGTTTGCTTGATCAAACACCAAATGTTGTTGTTGAGGCATGCGCACTGCTTAAGTAGACGAGAGCCAAGAGGTTTTGCGGATAATGGAAGAGAGCCTCGCGTAACTCACATGACCATGCCTGGTATCGAAGCCATTCACATCCAACCAGACTACACATCCAAGCAAGGCACGAAGGTGGAATTTTCATCTGAAGTATGCGAATACACAGCAAATACAGCGGCTATATCTATATGAGCCGGATACCTTCACATGAAGGTTCACATCAGTATCAGCACGTATGTTTTGCGAACCCTAAGGTTAAGCATATGCAAAGAAAACGTGCATATGACACGTAAGAGAGCTCACGATCGACCGCCGCAGGAAAGAGGGGTTAATTGTCCCGACCGACACCTTGGAACTTTCCCTATCGTCGAGTCGTTCTTGAATCTATAGTTTATTGAACACCTCACCTTTTGTACCTGTGGAGAAAAGCGATAAACGAGAATTAGGTTAGAATAAGTCTATTTCCATTGTGGATTTGGATTTCAAGTTACATATGTTTCTAACTCGAGCTCCGGTATAGACTCAGCTGGCCAGCACATCGCAACGATAGGGACCACGATCAGCGAATAATGTTCACGTTTGCTCAGACTCTTAGCCTGGTCCCTCCTGTTCCGGAGGAAGTAAAGAAATTCATGGCCAACACGCCATTCGCATCAAAGCACCCCTCGTGGTTTACCTACAATAATAATATACCGCAAATGGTAACTGCCCTCGTACACATAGAGCAATCAAGTGCAGGCCGAGCATGGGGTGTGAAGCTGGCCGATATACCTCTGGGGTCGCAGGGCACCGATGCCAGATTTTTATCTCCAGGGGGTATTGTGGAACTAGGTGTTTTGGTCGCATGGTTTTTCAATAAATCAAACCTAAATGACTCAGACAAGATGGCATCTGTGAAATGGGCAGAGCAAAATGTATACCAAAGGGGAGGTGCGGATAAGGTTAATTGCGATGCAATCGCGAGGATGATTTATGCTGTGCAGGAGTGGGCGCCAGATCAAGTCGAGGATCCAGGCGAGAGGCTTGCAGTAATTGAGGAACGGGTGGCGGCACTGGAAGCACATATCGCGGCTCTCGTGTCCCAGAATTCGAGTTTGGCCCCGGCTGTCACATGTCTCACGCTCTTATTTGAACAAAGACACGACCAAACTCAGGATAGCACGCCCACTTCGCCATTCAACATCCCTCCTCATATCGAGCGGATTTCAGACTTGTCAGACCAAGCTGAAGACTGGCTACGGCAGCAACTGCAAACCCGCAGCTTGTGGGTCAAGGTGACGTCGATGGATTCTGCGGAAGAGAACCATATCTCATGGGCGCCGCTTGAGGGTGGAATAGAGATTGGTTCTGCAGTTATCCGTAAGTATGGGGCCTACCGATTTTGGTAGAGAAGTTGAAGTGGCTTAGAGGTTATGGGGTGGCGGACTTGGGGCGAGTGTGGGGGTTTATCTGATATTAAGGGGTTTTCAACTAGTTAGCCTACCAGGGTACTTACTTTTCGTGAGGTGATTGTGGATAACTTTTTTTGTTTTCCTTTTGTTTTTTTTGTTTTAAATGTTCAGTACACCCAGGCAGCCCCAATTCACTGGCAAAACCGGGCCACGGAACAATATAATGATTTCCCAGGAACAACGCAAAGAGGAAACCTTCCAGAGGTCTCTTGAAGTTAGTCTTATCCTCAACATGGAAACAATTCCCCCACCCTGCTCCCAAGGATTGATCTTTCCACAAAAACATAGTAAACTCATATTTCCATAAAAAGTTTTTTTTAAAAAAAAAAAAGAGCTGATAAGTCTTCCGTATACTTTGTATTTTTTTCTTTTTTTTCTCTGAGGTTGAGGAAGGTATTCTCGGGATATCTTATTGCTTCCCCCCCCCAAATATCACAAAGATAGCTAGGAGGACTTCACATAGAGGTTTGTTACGTTTGCCAATGTCTCTTTATGGGTAAAGAAGGTGTCAGTTCCAAGTACTGTTTTTATTTTCGTGCTTGGAGTAAACTGTTTGGTTACCACCTATGCTGAGAGAATCTCCTCATACGGTGAATTAAAATTAACAAACCAAACAAGCTCACCACCTCAAACCCCAGGGCTGACATGCTTTTCTGCCTACCGCTAAACCCAAGTCTTCTTTTATATAAACAAAAACCACTGAAATAAGGTGATTGGTAAAATTGGTTTATATCTAGTTTTACTAATATAGTACCATATCCATCATCATCATCCTCATTAGAGGTATGGAGTTCTTCAACTCACGGGTGGCAGTTGATTGTATCCTCTGTCACGAGTGACTATTTCCTTTATCATTGAGACATCAGAAGTTTGATAGCTTTTGGCTTGGTCTTGAAGTCAATTGGTTTTCAGAGGGTCTGTTTGCTAAAGCCCCTCAGTGCTTCTATCTAGGTGGATGTGAGAACAACTGCCTGCATCGTTCTATTGGCTGCTCAACTAGTCGAGAGTTGCGTGGTACAATTCATGTTCGTCAGCGCTGATGTGTTTTAGTTTATATTGACTACAACTCCTGTTCGCAAGCGTTTGATCTATTTTATTTTATTATTGACTGTTCGTTAGTTAGCACTTACATATGTATTTCATCTTCCATGTACCCTCACTAAATTACTACTTTTAGGTATCGCATTCCCAGGGAGGCCAACTCATGTTCTGGCCTCCGGAGGAATTTCAGTTTTGCATTCCCTGGCAGAATGTCCCATTCGCGAATCAGCACATGCATATGACACGTATGTTTCAATACATAGAGTGTCGAGCTCGCCGCAGGAAAGTGGGGTAATTGTCCCGACGAGTCGTTCTTGAATCTATAGTTTTTAAACACCCCACCTTTTGTACCTGTGGAGAAAAGCGATAAACGAGAATTAGGTTAGAATAAGTCAATTTCCATTGTGGATTTGGATTTCAAGTTACATATGTTTCTAACTCGAGCTCCGGTATAGACTCAGCACATCGCAACGATAGGGACCACGATCAGCGAATAATGTTCACGTTTGCTCAGACTCTTAGCCTGGTCCCTCCTGTTCCGGAGAAAGTAAAGAATTTCATGGCCAACACGCCATTCGCATCACAGTACCCCAGATGGTGGACCTGCAATAGTAATTTACAGCAAATTGTCACTGCTCTCGTACACATAGAGCAATCAAGTGCAGGCCGAGCATGGGGTGTGAAGCTGGCCGATATACCTCTGGTGTCACAGGGCACCGATACCAGATTTTTATATCCAGGCGGTATTAAGGAACTAGGTGTTTTGGTCGCATGGTTTTTCAAAAAATCAAACCTAAATGACTCTGACAAGATGGCAACTGTGAAATGGGCAGAGCAAGATGTATACCAAAGGGGAGGTGCGGATAAGGTTAATTGCGATGCGATCGCGAGGATGATTTATGCTGTGCAGGAGTGGGCGCAGGATCCAGGCGAGAGGCTTGCAGTAATTGAGGAACGGGTGGCGGCACTGGAAGCACATATCGCGGCTCTCGTGACCCAGAATTCGAGTTTGGTGAATAGGCTTAAAAGTACCCCGGCTGTCACATGTCTCATGCTCTTATTTGAACAAAGACACGACCAAACTCAGGATAGCACGTCCACTTCGCCACTCAACATCCCTCCTCATACCGAGGGGATTTCAGACCTGTCAGACCAAGCTCAGACTAGCACGCCCACTTCGCCACTCAACATTCCTCCTCATATCGAGCGGATTTCAGACTTGTCAGACCAAGCTGAAGACTGGCTACGGCAGCAACTGCAAACCCGTAGCTTGTGGGTTAAGGTGACGTCGATGGATTCTGCGGAAGAGAACCACATCTCATGGGCGCCGCTTGAGGGTGGAATAGAGATTGGTTCTACAGTAATCCGTAAGTATTGGGCCTACCGATTTTGGTAGACAAGTTGAAGTGGCTTAGAGGTTATGGGGCGGCGGACTTGGGGCGAGTGTGGGGGTTTATCTGATATTAAGGATTTGTCTACCACGATACTTACTTTTCCTTTTGATTGTGATAACTTTTTTTTGTATTCCTTTTTTTTCTCTCTTCGTTTAAAACGTTTAGTACACATAGGCAGACCATGATTATGATGCGCCCAGGCAGTAATTCTAAACCATTACACTACACCTGAATACTGAAAAATCTTGGTAAACGTACGTAACAAACCGTGCGGGGCCCCTATTCAGCAGCAGGAACAACGCAAGAGGAAACCTTCCAGAGGTCTCTTGAAGTTAGTCTTACCCTCAACTTGGGAACAATTGCCCCACCCTCTTCCCGAGGATTGATCTTTCCACAGAAACCTAGTAAACCCATATCTGTATAAAAAAAAAAGACCTGATCTGTCTTCCGTATACTCCGTATTTTTTCTTCTTTTTTTCTCCCCTGAGTTGAGGAAGCTGTTCTCGGGATAGCCTATTGCTTCCCCCAAAAAAAGAATATCACAAAGATAGCTAGGAGGACTTCACATAGAGGTTTGTTACTTTTGCCAATGCCTCTTTTTGGGATAAGAATAGGTAATGTGTTAATGGAGGTGGTTGTCAGAATCACTCGGTCAACTCTGAGAGAACCTTACGTGTTAACACATGTGTAACACATGTAAACCCACTCATGTGAAAAAGAATGGTTATAATTAAACTCGTGTATATAAACCCCCTGGGTTAGCCAGTAGTAAATGAAGTAAAAATAACAGTATGATAAGTTCTATATTCACTTATTACATTTACACACATATTCTTGACCTGCGCACAACGGGTTATGAGCCCGGACTGCACCAATCTACAACAATTCAATGTCCAAAAGTACCTCCGCCAACAGCAGTAGGCCAGATGCTCTCACTACACCACTCAGTACACCTACAACCCAGTCTTCAACCCCCGACCGAAAATTCCATCCCTGAATGTGAAGCTCAGAGGGAGTGACAGCTATCCTGAATGGGTCACTACAAATGAAACTATTCCTACGTATGGCCAAAGTAGGCAACTACCGAGCTTGGGATATCGTTGAAGGAACCTACAGAAAACTATCTATTGATTCTCAAGAATGGGAGAATGGTATTGACTATATTATGCTTGGTACTATGGAGAAAGCCAAAGATGCCTAGAACGAACTTAAAAGGGCATATGAAGATCATATAGCCGCATACGAAAAGACCTTGAATACCTTTGCAGGAACTATTGGAAGGGCAGATCTTATAGAAGATACGGGCTTTGGGAGGGGATTGTTAGCTTTTTCCAAATCTGATCAAGATATATTACCGCTCGCCAGAAAAAAGCTAGCTCCGAGGGGGGTATGAGGCCCGAATTATTGGATATACTTCTACATTTGGTACATACCATGTTATGGAAAATTCTGGAAAATTAAGGAGAGCAAAAAAGAAAACACACAACCAGCAGCAGGCAAGCGAACTAGCAGCTGAGTGATCTAGAAGCTGAAGCAAACTGGCAGCAAGCGAACCAGTGCCAACTGAAGCACCAATTGAACTAAAGCCCAGCCAAAAAAGACTTTGCAAAAAGGCACCAGACTGGATTGATGAAATAGGTGAACGCAAGTCTAAGAGAAAGCGACAACCTACAAGAAAAGTATCAACCATAATAATGATAGCTGCAGTATCTGGTAATGATTCTAATCATCCAACAGATATGCAAACCAGACATCCTTCACAAGCAGAAGAATAGGCAAAAGCACGAGAAAGAGAACAAACTACAGCAATATGGAGTATACACAAAAATCAACAAACTTGCAATTGTGAAAAATATAAAGGATTGTAGATATAGATACAAAATAGGTTTATGCAATTAAAATCAGCAGGAAAAGAACAAACCAAGAAGAAGCTCTTTCAAAAGGTTATTCGAGAGCTCCTATTTTTAGTTACTGGGACGCCTAGGGGTCATGCTCCAAAAACCTTCGACCTCCAAAGTAAATCTAACTATATATGTGGATGCATCATACGGCGGAGAAGGGGCAAGATCGGAAACTGGCGCATTTATTACCTTAGGAGATCAACCTATAGGATGGTATAGCCGCCGCCAGGATATTGTCTCACTGTCCATAACGGATGCCGAATATATTGCATCCTGCGAAGAGGCAAAAGATGCGGCATGGGCCCAGCAATTTCTCAATGAAATTGGACTCCCTATAATTCCCATATTGAACACAGACAGCGAAGGTACCTTCAACCTTGCACATAACCTCCCGCTGCCTAAGGCGCACCAGACACATCGAGCACCGATATCACTACTTACGCCAACAAGTGCAAGCCGAAAAATTGACCATCGCCACAATCGCTGGAAAAGACAACCCGGCAGACATCCTAACTAAACTTACACCTATGACTACCATCAAAAACTGGCAGAACAAGTGGATGGGGTTAGCAGAGTAGGGTGTAAGAATAAATACTCTCCTAACCCGAACAAGGCATGTGGGGACCAGTGGAGAAGATACGCAGTGGAGACTATGGCGAGTGGAGAAGATACGCAGTGGGGACGAGTGGAGACAAGGATATAATAGTTAATGATCACATAAAGGAAATAATGACATACACGAACATAGGAATTCGTGTATATATAGATGATAAAAGATAGCTAGAAGAGCGAGGATATAGAATAACAAGTCAATCCAATAACATACTTGTATTGCTACCAATTCCGCGAACGATATACTCCTAATCCAACGCATAACCCGTTGAATTATGAGTATATTGTTCGCGGGAGCACAAGTATGTTATTGGACTGGCTTGTTATTCTGTATCTCTATCCACTCTCTTCTAGCTATCTATATATATGTTCTGGTCCGTTCCGGGATCCGGTCTATACCGGTATGGACTGGATATCGCAACGGACCAGGCCGTTACGGGATTAAATTGTTCAATGTCACGGATAGCAACAAGGATTTACCACAACACCACAGCGGCCACAGCGGCCACAGCGACATTAAAATTACTAAATAGGGACATATCCGATATGAAGGTTATTTTGTAGCAACATTTGGTCAAAGAACATCGGAGATAACATAGGCGACCTATCCAAAAAAATACTCAGTAGAGGTATACCCGAAATGAAAGTTATTATGTAGAGAAATGTTCTGGTCCGTTACGGAATTGAAACCTTTAGTTCGTGAGAATTTTCTTCAACGCAACACACTTGTTCAACGTAACATATTGTGCACACTGTGCCAACCAGACTAGTGCACACTGACATTACCAGAGCACACCGCGGAATTACGACATTCCCGCCCTTACCATAATGTCAGTTGATCAGAAGATAATGGTGCTATTGATTTGGATCAGTTTCACCCCCTAGGTTTCACTCGATCTCGAAGCGCAATAATTGAAGTAAATCCCAGGTGACCTTTGAGAAGTAATTCCTTAATATCCAATTCAAGTACATGGTGACTAACAAGAACTACCTAGGTATCGCAGAATTAAAGCATACCTGCGAGACTCAAATAACTGCGATGGAAGGAAAGTAATGATGGGAAACAAGCATGATGTAACATGTTTGTGATACTTTGCTGCATGTAGAAAAGAACAAGACCTATAGTACTATGAACGAGAGGTATCATGAAATTACTCGTAGTGAAGTTTGAGCTTCTTGTTATGTATAAAATATAATAGACCCGGTTTCCACTCAATTTGCCTTCGTTCATCGCTCAGAGTGTAGATATATGCCATCCCGGAACGGCCCGGCAATCTCGCAACGGCCCAGTCCATACCGGTATGGGGGGCCATACCGGTATGGACCGGAATCCCGGAACGGACCAGAACATATACACGAATTGCTATGATCGTGTATGTCATTATTTCCTTTATGTGACCATTAACTATTATATCCTTGTCTCCACTTGTCTCCACTTTTTACTCCACTCGTCCCCACTGCGTGACTTCTCCACTCGCCACTCGTCCCCACATGCCTATTCGGGTTAGGAGAGTATTTATTCGCACGAGAAAGAGAACAAACTACAGCAATATGGAGTATACACAAAAATCAACAAACATGCAGTTGTGAAAAATACAAAAGATTGTAGATATAGATACAAAATGGGTCTATGCAATTAAAATCAGCGGGAAAAGAACAAACCAAGAAGAAGCTCTTTTGAAAGGTTATTCGAGAGCTCCTATATACTTAGTTACGGGTTTAAGGCATTTTTATTTGAGAAGCAGCAGTTGGATCGCTTTCCGGCTGTCAACTAAGCAGAGCGATCTAAAAGAGAATCACACGCGGATATCGTGGTGCTCAACCACGATTATACATTATCGGATCAAAATCCCCAATACGAGTTCCTACATCTACAATGCCACCAGAGTCTTCGAGAACGGGGGAAGCAGCGGGAGACAGCGGAAACATTATGCACTACAAACACAATCACAGTTAGGACGAGCGAGTAACCATGGCCCCTACACTTTCCTACCATTGCCAGGGCAAGCGAGTGCGCCTATGTTCAATGGAGCCGATGTAACAAGGTTTGTTGAGGAGTGGGAGAATCTGACCGTGGAATGGTCTGATGATCAAAAGATTAAACACTTAGTGCCCCATGATTGGGAAATAGATTAAGACATATAATGTTTATCGTATGGAAAGAAAAGCTGATGGAACTATGGATAAATACAAAGCGGGGGTTGGAAGGGGATTCACTCAAGAAGATGAAGTGAGTTAAGACTCTGATAAAATATATTTGCAAATGATAAAGCCAGAAACCCTCAAATCCTATTAGTCATTGCTCCACACAGAAAATGACCAATGGGATGTAGTAGCTGCATATCTGCAAGCACTACTTCACCATGATGCCTATATATCAAATATCAATAAAGACGGCGATGTTAAAGCTTTATATGGCCTAAGACAGGCCAGACATGAATGGTTTAAAACCTTAGAATGAATCCTATCATTAGCAGGTCTCCATCAATGCATTGGTGATGAAGGGACCTATGTTGATAAAGAAGGATCGGTCATAATAAGCACCCATGTTGATGATCTCCTAGGTATAGCACCTATCAAGGCTTTACTGAGCGACGAGCCGAAAACTATATTAAGCTTGAAAAAAAGGAAGGCCAGAAAATTTTATTAGGAATGGAGCTGCAAATGGAACCCAAGTCATAATGACCCAAAAGGCCCTAATAGAATCCAGAACAAAAGCCCACCTGCAAGGCACACCTTAACCTAAGAAATCATTTCCTTTGAATCTAGCTGCATTTGCAGCAGAAAAAGAAGAAGCAATTCTAGATCTAAACCTTACCAAGTAACTTGCTGACAATTAAGACTACTGGTCTTACCTTGAAAAATTCCACCAACCTAGTCCTCATCATATATGCCGCGAGGCTGAATGTACAAGAGATTAGAGGAACAAGTCAAAGAGTCGAGCAAGCCCTAGTTCAACGGCAGAAGAAAGGGAAGGAGGTAGGAGATTTAGAGGCGGTGATTGACAAGAAACAGAGGAAGAAGAAGAAGGGAGCCAATGCTAGAAGTCACAAACCAGACAAAAATACAAGCGGAGAAAGATGTTGTGATGATGGACTCCAAGCCTGAACAAGGGAAGGAATCCAGAAGGAGAAAGAGGAGGACGTGGCTCCAGTTACCCCCCCGTAATTAAAAAACAGGCAACTGGACGTCAAGTAGCTCCACCGGTGACGAAACCTCGAGTCACCAAACACAAAAATCCTACAAGGGCTGCCGACAAGGAGTACGCCGACATGAAGGCCTTCGTGGTTCACGGTGTCCCATGCCATAGACCCATGGCAGACATGTGAAGCGAACGGGAATGAGAGGTATTGGGGGAAGTAGGAGATGCAATAAGACCACTAGCTCGGTGGTCGTTTTTCTTACGAAGCTGGTCTCTTTTCATGTGCGGGAAGGCCATACTAAGGATGATGTTGAGGGGAAGTTGAAGCATATGATTTTGAGAGGGGTCGGGTGATCGGGTTCGGATTTCGGGTTGGTAAGTTAGGTCTTATACAGTTCTTTCACGTTGGCGGAACACAGATGTACTGTACGTTAGTCTTTGGCATCTGGTACCGAAAGCTTAAGTCGAACCTTCGACTTCGGAGCTCTAGGAGATCAACCAATAGGATGGTACAGACTACGTCAAGATACAGTCTCATACATTGCGAACTGGGAAAGAGCTAAAAATGAAGCCTGAGCTCAACAATTTGTGGCTGAAATAGGTTTTCAACTAAAAAAACCAACTCTATGAACTCACTAAGTATTGTGGCATCGTGCTTGGGAAGTAGATTGTTAGTGTTGGAGAGTTACCCTGAGCAGAGGCTCTCGGATGTTTTGATTCTTGTCGCACACGGGTAGATACTTGTAGTAAAGAGTGTCCTAGCAGAGGGCCACTTATTCCAAGTAGGAGTCCTACGGCCAAACGCTGTTTTGTATTTTGAATAAAAGTATTCGGTCAGAGTTGCGCAATTCAGACTGCTTCCGAGAGTAGTGGTGCCAAGACTCTCTAAAAATGGTACTTACCCTCAAATTACTCTCTCACATATCCCATCCCGAATTCCTGTGATTATGATCCTGTTGACATTCTAATAGGGATCGTTCGATCCATGGCAAACGCCACATATGTAGCGAGGAAGGAGAAGGCATATGAGCCAAACCTTAGGGATGAGCAGACTTCCTTCATACACGGACTCAAAACACAGGGGGTTGCTAATAAGACAAGGAGGGTGGCGAGGGAGGAGGTGCACGCAGGGAGGCCTATGCTCTGTTCTGTTAAGACTTATACACTGATCCTTGCAGAAGTAACCAGACTATTGCGGTACAATATAACGGGGGTCGGGGAATCGGGGGAGCCTGTGCTGAGGATACCAACGAAATTATTCTTGAAATCCACACCAGTGTCGAACCTAGAAAGCGTTTAGTCGACAAAGAGCTATACTGACAATCATTACAGGCCATTCCAAGCTCAATCAACGAAAACTAACAATAACCTACGACTACAACTCGACCTCCGTCAAGAGAGTCATTGCAACATTTCGCCCCCCCTGCTATATACTTCACTCATACGCCACCCGTGGCTAAATGCCAAGTCACCGGGGTCTACGCAAGAGGCCCTTCAGAAAGTCCCCTCATATTGCTTTCTCACAGAGAGACAAAAGGTCATAAGCAGTACAGCCACAATTTAAACTGTGCCCTAGGCTCAATATTATCCCTGGAAACTACCTTGAAACAGCAGAAGGTTGGGAGGTGCTCATTAACACTGACAGGGACAGGGTAAGGACTCTCCCGCTAATTTACAAGGAGTGCAGGGTGCAGGGATGGTTGTAGAAAAAAAGGTATTTAGTCCTTTCAGACTCCCATTGGTAAAAGAAAGTTGTCGGACGACAATGTTATGTTGCGTCTACCGGCCCTCTCAGAATTATTTAATTCATGCTCTCAGGTTCATTACCCTGAATCTGTTGATTTTTTTTTTTATCATTTCCATGTTTGAATATTACACACTTTGCTAGTTCCTTTTAGTAGTGCCACCCTCACTATCTCTACATTGCAAGCACCGCATCGAGGCTCTACAAGGTGAGGATTATACTTTCCTTCATTACGCCCAAAACCACACATCTTGTGTTCTTGAATATAAGTATATATCCCATCTCTAGAATAGGTATGAATCCTACTACGATAAAGACGCTTCCAACGAATCTCTGACTAATAAGAGCACCAACAACGTCTGCAGCCCCGATACCAGAGGAAATAGCAGAGATCAGACGAATAACCGTTCCAAGAAACAAAAAAAAACGCTCCCCTAGCTTCAAAAGGAAGTCACTACCCAAGTCGGCTTAGGTTACGTAGATGATTCTACGGTAACCTAGTTAAATCTTGCTATTTCAATCCCGTTTATAGTTTTCTCATCCTATTTCTTCAAAATGTTTCATCTCCACCAACAATTGCAAATAATTGCAATCAATTGGCCACCCGAACTATACAGTCTAACTAAATATAGATTTTTTAAACATTGTCCGCCGCCGCCCCTCCCCCAACTTTACCAGGTTATTTTTCGCAAATTTAACATCGCCGGGCCATCACAGAAATTCCCATGTGAAACTTCGCAAAGAAAATTGAGATTTCACTCTTAAAAAAAAATACATCTCGGTACCTATGTACCTTATTTTTGCCCAAAAAATCAAAAAGCGTAATTGTCGGCGCGCTCCGAAACCTTATGTGCACATAGCAGCACAGACTTGCTCAGGGGGGGGCGTTAAAAAAAAAAAAAGGGAGCGGGTCAAGTTTCCATCTTCAATGATCGTCAGTACCTATGTACATACATACATACCTACCAAAACTACCAATGCACTTGCGCGACCTCTGCGCATCTGGCCATCTCGCTCCCCAAAAAATGTCGAAGTCCTCACACAATAAAATGCACACCGAAATCAGGCTAACAATGAAACGCACGCTTGCCACTCCCCGAAACTATGCTTTGTTTCCGTTTGGATTTGATTTGATCTTTTTTTTTATTTTGAGACATTCAAATTACCTATGTACGTACCTGATCCCGGGACAACGACAAGCAAAATAGCAACATAATAACATAATAACGGAAGCAAAACAAAACAAAAATAATAATAATAATAACCAAGCGCCGAGTGGATGGATAAAAGGGGGTGGGGGGGTAAGAGGGAGGAGATATTAGCGGATATTGTTTGTGGATGCCGTCTGTGTTCACCGCTTGAGAAGCAGACTATGGCAAAGGCAGCAGATTAAGCAAGATGCAAAAAAGATACATGTAGAACCCAAAGAAATATTACAAGAGAAAGAGGGAAATATTATCCAGAACCAGAGTGAGTACGTACTTGCAAAAATGCAGCAAACCTCCATTTGGATAGAGTAGTCAAGAATTGGAAGCGGACGAGAGAAATGTGGCGAGTGAGGAACAAAAAAACAATCGTGAGGTAATGAGGCGAGTGAAAAACACGAGCCCAGTATTAAGATAACCCTTTTCTATAATGTCTTGCCTATTCCCTCTGTCTCGTCTCAATCCCCTTGCAACCCCTTTTTCTTCCAACCTAACTTCATGAGAACAAACGGACCAAACGTCGCATGAAAAAAAAAGCAAAAAAACTCCCGCACCAGCCGACCGTATTACACGCACAGATACAGAGACACAAAGCACACCCATTCAGCACAACATAGGCCCCCTAGTCCCATCCACGTAGTCTATCCATATCCCAGAAGACTTCATTAAACTAGAACGTAGCGTGCTCGGAGGTGATATATTTGACTTTGGATGATTGTGAGGCGCCTAAGCAGCAGCAGTTTCTGGCTCCACCGGGGCGGCAGCCTCGTGTGCTGGCTCTTCTGTTGTGCCAGGGGCCGAAGCCTTCTTGGTTGGGAGAACCTTCTTAATGATGGCTTTCCTATGAGGGACGATATGTGAGCGATTGCTTGTGTTTTAATGTGACAAAAGTTTGGAGTGTTTGGGGGGGGTTTACTCACAATTTGGTGAGCAAACTTTTCTTGTCAACCTTCTTGCCGGCATTGGTATCGGTCTTCTGTTCCAAATTGTGATTAGTAGTCCCCTTGATTTTGTGCAAATAGCCTTCCCTCGCATGAGGAGTTAGCGTGTACTCACAGTGTCGGCACCAGTGGTGTCTTCAGCTGGGGCTGGCTCAGCAGCTGGGGCCTCAACAGGCTTGTCCTCGGCTTGAGTCATTTCGAATATCTTTGTTTTGTGGGGAGCGAGTATTAAAAGGTATTAAGCTGATTAAAGGAAGTAGCTTTCCGACGAGGCTGTTGTACGAAAGGAGTGGAAGGCCGACGTTTGTTCGCTGTTGAAGAGTGAGATGAGAAGGGAAGAGGAAGCGGAGGGGTAGGGACGGGAGAGTTAGGTTTTATGTAAGGCCGGAACGGTTCACTCTGCACCACCAAGTAGCCCGAACGAACGACCCACAAAGACAACCCCAGTTGGGTGTGACCGCACAAGCACAACACGCAACAACAGCAATCCCATCACCCCCCCCCTTCTGCAACCCAGCCAGTCCCGGACGACACACTCCCAGTCAGTCGAGTGTGCACGGTTAGTAGCGAGACCAGGTTCATGAAGAGGGGTGCGATCACCAGAAACTTTAAGGGCAAATTCAAAAGGCCGGAAATTTGAGAGGCGTTCCAGCGGCATGTCTAGCGCTGGCAGGAGACCTATCCTTGCCACGCGCGAGTTGAAAGAGCAGCACGATATTTGGGTGTGTGAGCCTCTCACTCCCAGCGTTCCCCAATCGAACCTCCTTGTCAGTGCGATCAGCTTCCACGGCACTGCTTTCGGACCACTCACGAATTACAGAAACGTTCAAAGTCTTGGGAGGCAAATGTGTTGGGTTTATCATGTTTCACCAACGCCAGCTTCATGCACCTCCTTTTTTTTTTTTCTTATTCCATAGCATCAAGGTAGTGAAGTACAGTTATGAGGTACTCCCATGCCTACCTTGCATACTTGACATGTACATTCAACATCTATTACATCGATCGCCTAACGCCCGGGACCTTGACTCTTTTCAGCTTCTCAGAGACAGGGGAGACAGGGGGCAGCACCAGTTGGCAACGAATTGGAACGAGTTAGAATCGGTGTTTTATGGAGGAGAAAAAGGTTCATATCAAATTACTGTGGACGAGGACCATGATTACTGAGGTATTATAATAATAGAGCAGTATTACATGAAGGGCGATTGGACGGCAAGACTGAGCTAGACATCTTCAGAATACGCTGGGGACAACACCCTCAATTTTCATTTCCCCTGCTCTTTTTAATAGCAAACTGGACCCCATCAGATGAGCAGTCCACGAGACTCCGTGTACTTCCATTGCATTGTGGCCGGGTTATGCGTCAATGGAAGTTCGCCTCCCAAACTGGATCCCCAGAACTAGGGAGGAGGGGTTTTGGTTGACGAAGGAGATTCAGGGTACCTACCTAGAGCCTCCGTTGGAGATGATCCTGCCAAGGATCTTTACCTGTAAAGAGCAAGGCCAGGTGCAACGCAAATCTCCCGATGGCTGGCTATACCTGAGAGGTGCATAGTCTGGTTATACCTTGGAGGCGAAGCCTCGGAGTCCTCCTGCTCGAAGAAACCCCCCATCAATTCGAAGCCCGGTATTCCAACCTTCCGTTTTCTTTGAACCGCTTGGAAGAAGGTGTTCATCGCAGGGATGTGTATAGGTAGGTACTATACATTACAGTGCGTTGCCGAGTGACTTTGATTCCCTTTAATTATCCCTCCGTGCACGCGACATACTCTCGTACCCAGACCCTCGTTGGCACGCGACCGAGCAAGGAACTTGTCTACTAGGTACAGTAGGGACCCCCCCCCACTTCTTCTGGCTATGAGAATTGATACTATTACAAGCTTTTGTTGAAATTTTCTCGAGTCGTTTGCAATCGAGGCTCTTGCACTTCCCTCAGTGTTGTGTTGTGTTGGTCCGTTCCCTAATTTCCGCCGTATCAGAAAATAGCTCAGAAAATCGGGTTTGCGGTTAGTTGGAGGACCGGACTTGTTATCATGCAAATAAATAAACAAATAATTATTGATTGGCTTGGATCCAATATATAATCACGACTTGTCTGGCTCCGTTATTTCAATGGGGCTTGGCAATTATATACAGGGGCGGCGGTCGTTCTTTTGCTAGTTCAATGCAATCTTTGTCTCTTGAGGGTAAAGGGTTTAAACTTAGGCAGAGACGGATGGTGTATTCTCAATAGTTCTATAAGTGGAGTGTACTCTAATCATGATTGTTTTTCGAACTATACAAGGTTTTAATGTACACACATCGGAGAAAAATGGTTAAGCCACAGTGATTTTCCTTGAGGGGGCCCGTGACTCCTTATCTGTGACTGTGCATGTACCTCTCTGTATGTATGATGTCTGTAATGTAGATATGTAGGATGTATGTATGTACAGATGTTGGACGTGTAAATTGCCTGATCGCAGCGTCTCAATTTCACCCATGCTCATTTTAACTAGCTCTTGTGGAGTGCCAACCAGACTATCTTGTGGATAGACATGCTCTGGTCGTCTTAATCGGGAAGTAGCTATACCTATGATAGAACCAGCTATTAGAGTAAAGTACTACCTTCTTGATCATGCGGTACCTGTGCCAACCAGACTAGCGGTACCTCAATATCAATATCAGCGCTAGACATCCCTGTCTGCATGGAAGATGCGGGGAGGAGGGGAAAGCGACATCCCACTGACGTTCGACCAAGGATTATGATAACTGCTTTCACGTGAAGCAGTCGATACTTATCATATTGCTTTTTCTGTATATCACGTTCCACTCCATCTGTGTTTCTTACGCCACACAGCTGGGCTTTGATAGGGAGGTGTAGGTTGATTGACAGAAAAGCGAGCTTGAGGATACCCTGCTTTTGGGAGAGGTGCCCCGATTCTAAAAGTCCATTTACCCAATCACCGAGTCTCCTCCTTACTGGATGTATCTCTCATGGATTGTTTCTCTCAGTAGAAGCGCCTAGTGACAGCGTTGCCTGGACCAATCCCCACTTTATGAGACGGAGTCTCCAGAGATGTATGCACAGTTTGCGGAGTCTAACAGGCAATTCCATCGGGGCCTTGAGAGCTCGTTCTCTCTTTATTCGAAATATTGCATACTTCACCAACTATAAAGCCAGGATGCTGGAATAGACGACAAGAGAGATGGACTGTATATCACCTGCTTGCTTCAAGTCTATCCGTCGATCTGGAATCTTTCAGAATGGAGATGTGAAGGCGGGGTACTGGAACGGATTCGATAGGCCAGATAACATGACGAGTTTGACAGATTGCCATCGAACGTCCACGTGTCTCAATGTTTGCCTAGAGAGGGAAAGTACCCAGTACCTAACCTAACACCTTAGTAAGGTCGGTATCCTGTCATCAATCAGGTGGCTTTCCATCCCACCAGCAGTTGAGACAACGTTTCTGGGGTCGGCTTGTGACCAGTATTACTTTGGGATCAAGATTTTTGTTTCAAACAGCTTTGGAAACCAGACTAGAAACGTCATTATGTCTGGAATTGAGCTGGTGTTCTACCTATCAAAAGCAAATTGAGGGAAAGTGCAAGGAGCTCCATTCCAGATATCAACCCCTTGCAGTAAGAAGATGAGGTATTCCTCGCTTTCAAGTACGAGGGGTTTCGATAAAGCAGAACTAGCATGGCTATTGTGGTATAAATACTCGCGAATGGCATGACAGTTACGTGTGCCAGCCGATTTAGCGTTAAGGCGTTGACCCAGGCTGGAAATCCTACACTACCGGTATATCCTCGTCCGAACTGGACTGACGTTAGCTGCGGATTCTGAGGCTGGGTGGTAAACGGTGTCATCAGTAGTTTCCAAGCAGACGGGATGTATAATCTTCCGTCATAGAGAAGTAAATGAATTTCAGGTTTACACTCTAATTACCGAAACGGTTGTTTGTGCATACTACTGAGTAATAAAAAACAAAAATCCTACGGTACTAGAAAGACTCGAACTTTCAACCTCCCGGTACCATTAACGCACACCAACCCAGTCATGGGGTAGTGCACTTTTAACAGCCGGACGCGCTAACCAATTGCGCCATAGAACCAATTGTAGGCAACTAATTTTTATGCTCTTAAATAATATCGTCTTTTAGTGCCGTTGTTTACTTACTAGAGAGAGCCTCTCAAATTGATCACGAGTCGACAAGCCAGTAAGTAAAGCGGACATTTGAAGCCATGTTGAGGAGCTGTCAGCTAACAGTAATACAGCTAGTTACATGCTCACGATCGATAATCCTTAAGCAGTAATGAGATACTATACCTCTCCTTAGAACAAAACATATCGAGCACCCCAGACAGCTACCGGCGGGGGCACCGGTCACGGGTAGGAAAGAACTGAGCGAGCCAATATGGTGAGACTGTACTTAGGCACAGTTAACTTGCTATACCGGACCTTGATATAGCGGTTCCCGTCTATATACCAGACGAGCCAGATTCTTGGGGTGTTTCATACCAACAAATTTCCTCTTGCTATACCGGATGGCCATACACACCGGGAGGGGTCTTCTTGAAGGATTTACGAGGCTGAATTCTGGAGGTTTCGTATATTTGCTACCTACACCTTTCGCTCTTATACTGCTCGTTTTCGATCTATGTACAGGATTTATTCGGCCTTATATACCCAATTCATATACACTCACATGAATCAGGCGGGAGATTCCGGTGCTTGCCCTAACACTTCTCACCTCCCGTCCCCTTACATTTTTCCTTGCTATGCTAGGCGAGAATCCTCTCTTTTAGGCTGACTGGAGATATCTCAATTTGTGGGCAAAATTATGTCGTCGTCCCAGCGAACTGTTCCTGGTATCATTCTTTAGGCAACAAGTGCGGGGGAATCGCTCACCATCAATCACTGGTATCTACATCCAGAAAGAACACTCTTACCGTTGCCCTAGATCCGCGTTAGCAATCTTCCTATGTCTTGTCATGCGCTGCGCATCTACACCAGGGGGATCGCGCAAAGGCTTACAGAGCTTTCCGATGTCGGTCAATCCTCATTTTGAGCCCTGGGTTCCGATTCATAACCCAAACCTATGTAGGCAATTGAAAGGGCTTCGAACAGACCAACCGAAATATATGTTGGACAAGGTATCGCCAACTCAAAGAATGACTTCCTTAAGAACTCGCGAGTCCCGATCAAGTGGGTTACAAAAATTGAAGAAGTAAAGTCGCAGATGGTATCGTTCGAAACAATGTTGCGAAACCACCTGTACGGACTGTAAAACTGACTACAGCGACCACTGAGAACCTATAGGATATCGGAGGATCGCAAACTGGCGGTGTGTGTGGCCCCTACCAGCAAGCATTTCAGATCCAATAGTATATTCGAATCTGTTCATGTGTTGTGTATTCCCTATGTTTATTTCCTATCTTGCAATACCTCCGGCCTCTCCCATCGACCTTTCCGAACGACACTATTTTTCATCTTCTTCACTTCCTCCGATCTCTCCAACTGACTTGCAGTGTGGACTCGCCCGAATGCCATGGGAACACAAGCTGCTCAAATATACCTTCCGATAGTGTTCCGATCCGACGATCTGATTGGGTGGTATTAATGCTTTGGAAGGGACCCGATCGAAAGAAAGGAGGCTTGGAACACTGGAGGCCGCTGATTGAGATCGGACAGAACGCTGGAAGAGGCTGGCTGATCGGACAGAAAATTTGTCTGGTCGGGTGAATCGGAATCCAGGGCAGATGAGAGCTCGTAATCGGTGTCGGAAGTGGGCACAAAATCAGGATTGACTGACATAGGACCATGAATAGGAAGCTCTGTAGGCAGCAGTGGAACTCCTGTCGCAGACTCTCCGCTATCATCAGCTAGGAGAAGGTGTGTGCCTTTGCGCAACCCCCTGGTGTAGACATGGACAGCCAACAAGACATAGCTGACGCCAGGGTCTAGCTCTGTTGGACAACAGGCAGAATTACTCTGTAGTTGTGAGTATAGTTGAGGGTAAGGAGTTTTGGATGATGATACCGGTGGATGACGTTGCGGCTACTGCGCGTGACTCCGGCACTAGAATGTTCTTTACCCGCACGCCGTGTACATATTTACATACCAATAACACCAACCAGACTACAATAACACCTCAGTTCGCTCTGACAACGACAACTGGGACCCACGTGACCGGGTATGGACTCGGGCTGTGCATGGGGTGGGGTGCACAGCAAGGGCTGGTGTGCAGCTCTAAGAAATCTGGTAATAACTTGAGATGAGGCGCTGAAAGTCGATATTAAACGCCTGGATACAACTGGGACACACTCCCGGATCGGCTACTACGAGACCTATTTGTGTAGGCATCATCAATTGGTTCCTTCAAGGTTACCTGATACAATATCGTGTTTGCTACATGGCCTCATTCCGTTTGGCGAAGGAACTTCTCCTGTCCGTGAGGCACAGAAATATTATTATACCCGTGAAACTCGAGCCGGCGGTACAAAGAAGGTGTAATTACGGGACAAGATTGGAAATTTTTACTGAATATTGTGTTATTTGCCAATGTAGCTGATCCGCTGGTACAAGCGGTATTAAATGGACAGGCATTCGCATCTTTACGAGTTATCTGGGGCAGTCTAAGTACAATTTTGATGGTGAGTGCCTATGTTTATTCACTTGTGCTAATTTGCTGAAGAAATGAGACTATTTATACCCCACTAGGCCGCGATTTGGAGTTAGGTGGTCAAACACACAAGTCGGGTACTGATGATATTGACAATGCATTACCATATTATGAAGGAGTTGCCCTATCTCAAGGCTGGCATCGACTATTAGATGGGCTTCCGGGATTATATGCAGCGATTTTGTTGTTTGCGATTAAAGTTGGGCAATATCTCGAACTTCAGCAACTTTGTACAAGCATATTAGTGGAGACTGATCAACCATGAATAGAGCGTTTTCAAAGGCATTTCAAAGGAATTTTTTCTTGAGTTTCAGGCCCTCTTAAAGATGCGATCTTGCCAAAAGAGGCTGCTTTGAGGAATGAAGCTTCACTGATTCTGGCAGAAGGTAACTCATAATCTACACCCTGTTCATTCTTGATCTAATATTGTGACATTATAAACTCTACTAAATCTCTCATGAGTCGCGAAACTACACAGTCTCATCTTGTGTCTCTGGTTAGGCAAGTATCTGATTTACAGACCATGCTTCATCAGGAGGATTTGAAAAACGAGGAGTGTAAAGCTGTTCTTGAGTTAGAGCAAGAAAGAGATGGCAAGGAACGTCGAGACTGATTATGAGCGGAGAGGAATAATATAAATAACCACAAAGCTGGGACATGCGCATGGATACTGGCGGATCCTACGTATCAAGGTTGGCTGAGAGGTCAAAGGAGCAGCCTATTGGGGATCTCCGGTATCCCAGGTGAGATCAAGACTTGGCATTATCTTTCAAAATGGTGCATGTGCTGACCTATTTATATTGGATAACTTAGAGACCGGGAAGTCTGTACCCTGCTTTTCTAATACCAGTATTGCCAATAATCCAGCAGCCCAAACAATAACCGAAGAGAAGCATAAGAGCATAAGTATCCACTTCTTTGTTATAAATGCTACGAAAACCAATGACCTCGCTAGAAATCTTGTTTATCAGATACTCGGTCATAGCCCACCACAAAGCTTACTAGCGGAGTCGTCTGACAATACTTCTCTCAGGCTAGCCCGGCGGAACACATGTAAAAGATGGAAACCGCTCAGAGCATGCCGGAATTGCTTAAGGACAATGTAACGGTTTTCATTGTTATTGATGCATTGGACGAATGCGAAGAAACTAAAGTGTTAGAGAACCGGACTATGATAGAAGCATGGAATTTGAAGTGCACGGTGAATTTTCTGTGCACTAGTCGTGGAACTAGATATTGAGACAACACTGGCCACTGCATCTAAAATCAACATGAATACTGCTCAGCTCTCGGAGGGCATTAGAATCTATGTGCAAACTAAGATTCAGGATTAAACACGCGTCAGAGCGGATCGTTGAGCCTGTCGTTCGCATGTCTTGCAGGGATGTCTATTATGCAACCCTCATGCGTCAGGACCTTTCCAAGCTATCGAAATTAAAGCTACAGCACAAACTTACTACACTCCCCTCCGGAATATATGAGCTATATGAACTTATATTAGCCAAATTGAGTCTTTGATTTCAGGCAGTCCTTATTCCGATGGTTAGTATTCTCACATAGGGAGCTGAATTTATCCGAATTGGGCGCAACTGAGGAAATAGAAGATTATGATATTGACGACCTGATGTTGAGATTGATTGAAATTGCAGAATGAGGTACTGCAGGAATGTGGATTGCTAGTCGAAGTGGACGAGAGCCAGCAATCTTGCCCAAATGAGAACTCTAAAATAGTATCATCCATTTAGTTACGATGCTCAACTCAGGAAGGTTCCCAGGCAGAGATTAATGACATTGATCGTGGCGCCAATGAGAGTGGGGGGGTGGGCAGCCAAGCCTGTCGGTGAGGAATTGGGAAGGGGAGAGGAAGATCAGGAGGGAGAGGAAGATTAGGAAGGAACAGAAGATTAGGAGGAAGAGGAAGATTAGGAGGAAGAGGAAGATCAGGAGGAAGTGGAGGAGAGGGGAAGAGGAGAAGGGGGGAAAGTAAGATGGACCAGAGGTTCAGGGACAAGTAGTAACCGAGCAAGACATGAAAGAGAATGTCGCGGAGGCCAACAATGATGAGAAGAAGCAAGCGGTGATTCGCGCTGAACTCGCAGCTAATGCAGAGAGTGTGGCATCATTTGGTGAAGCAAATGAGGGGCTGACACAAGAGGGCTGTGAATCTTGCTTGACTCATGCTGGTCAGACGTCAACAGCATTCTACACTTGGTTTTACTGGTTCCATCAATGGAGACGAGATTGCTCTGCAAAACCAGCTCTAGCATTCACCAAATCCATTGGCTTATTCAGTTACAAATTGGATGTCACATCTTAACCAACACTTACCGACGCTTGTGTGTGATGCTGAAAAAGTTGATGAGCTTAAGGGATCCATTGATTAACTCCGCTTAGTCCGATTATCAAGAACCTCCACAGTCAGGGTGCTGCTACACACCTCACAGACGAAATACAGCGAAACGCGCTCCACCACGCTGCAGCAAAGGGGCAACTTCCTGACAATAACCTTCCTATCAAAAGGATGTGCCTTGCTTCCGCACGTTAGACGCGAATGATGCTACACAGCTCCTCCGCGCCGTGAGCCACCATAAGAATGGTGAAGTGGGGCTACTAGACACGGGAGCGGCTGTTGTTATACAAACTAAGAGGGAGCATATGACAGCGCTAATGAGTGCAGCTTGGTGTGTATGGCAATGGGAGGCGGGGCTGGGACCGACGCCGATTGTTAATACACCGAAGTATGTTATGGATGGGTATGGCGAGGTTGTTGTTGGCTTGTGCGGCGAATCGGGAAGTGCCCGATGTTTGTAGGAAGATGGCGATTGCGTGGGTGAGGGAGATCTGCTGTCAGAAGTGGGGAATATTTAGCTTCAAATCTGAGTGTATTTATATTTGATGCCGGTTTCACTAGATGTCTGTTTGGAAATACGAAAGATATATTTCTTCATAGCCCAGTCACTGACACCACCCACTCTCATCATGTCAGATAGATCTGCTTATGCGAGTCATCGCCTTGATATGAGGGTAACAGTGTATCCACTTACCCTGAAGCCTCAGGACTGGAACTTCAGGGTAAATAGATAGCATCGTCCCTATGTGGCGATAACGACGCAGCCACTCCACATTCCAATGTCAGTCCTTGACAGGCTCTATTGTGGATATATATACCTGTATTCATGTTTAGCAAAATACATTGCAACCTAAAAGAATTGAGCACCTGTTTGGGGTGGGGTGGGGGGCTCTTCCGCGATCTTAACGTTCGGCTTGAGCTCATCTTATCTTAGTAGACCCAAACACCCTCTCAATCCATATTTTTATTTATTTTTTTTTTTTTCATGCGTAGAGCCTTACCCTGAGTTGTTCTACATTGATCGAATGTATGCACTTGTACTTGTACTTGTACGTAGTTGCAGTGGTAATAAATCCTTGTTGGTTGGGCGTTTGGGGAGGAAACCCCAAGAAGGCTTCCCCGCAGGCCTATGGTCCCAAGGCTTGGATACGGTTTTAGGGATTGTTAAACATAGTACTGTATATATGTATATGTACACAGAGTGCCTACAGTATAAACACAAGCCCGAGAGCTCGAACAGTGGCAGAGGTTTTTGTGGGCATAAAAATAAACCGCGTTTCCGTTGGTACATGGCGCTGCAGCAGAAGGGGACGTGAGTGGCTCCTGGGGGGGTTTTTTTTTATGTATGTACCAGATAGCGATCTCTGGTGGTCTGACGGGGTGGGTGTCGAGTTCGCTTAATAATAATCCCATCTATGGAGAAAGAAAAAAAAAAGAAGATTTATGACCTTGGAACCGACCTGAGGGTGAGGGAGAACAAAAATTAAAGAGCAATATTGAAAGAAAAAAAAAATAAAAAAAAATAAGAAGTCTCATATCTCCTACTCTCTTTCCGACATTTCTTCAAAGAAATCTCTCACATCACTAATGTCTGGAGATGGCAGCATTTTTCATTCGGTTTTCAACTTATATATTAATATTTATGATCACCCCCTTCCTCTCCACCATACCTAACCAGCGAGCACTCTTGGACACCGTCTTTGGTGATCTAGAACAACAAACACTCTTTCCTATGATAAATTCAGTGAGAACGATGGCAGCAGGAGGGGGGTGAGGAGTCAGGGTAAGGCGGTTGACGGGGATGCGGAGCAGTGAGAGGCTTGAGGCCGGATGCAAGGCAAAACCAGAAACGGTTCTCTTGGCACCACTCAGCCGGGAACGGCAAGCCAGACTAATTGACTGGTGGGTATGTATGTATAAGGTAAGATTGTAAGGAGTGAATCAAACGATAGAAGCCTCTGGAAAAACTCGAGGGGTGATTTGGCAGCAGATTAGCAGCTTTCAGGGAACAGACGTCCAAGGGGAATGAGGTCATCCAGACTAACGTACGGCACCATCATCAGTACACAGTAAGTACATAGGTAAGAATGTATGTACATAACATCGCGGCCATGGGAGAAGTGGTTATACAGTCGGCATTTAAACCACCCTGAACTTAGGTCGACACCGTTGCATGTCCCGCCTCCAATCATCCACATCTGACTGCCCTGCCCCAGGCATCTCCCATCCCATCCACACGCTGCTTTGGCTATAGTCTTGAAGGGTATCTCGGTATGTCACGTACCAGTACTTAACCGTAAAACAGAACAGATAGACCTGCGGTTTCCCGGTTGCGCTGCAGTGTGACGTGCCTGACTTCGCTTTGGGAAGGAAGACAACTGTAGGCGACTTGGCATCCTTGGCATCCTTGGCATCCTTGGCCGACTCGATGTGGACTGATTAGGCCGACTCACTCACCAAGCGCGAGGAGCCACAAATAATCGACATGTGAGCTCTTGTGCTCTTTTGTTCTACGGTAGGTGCCAAAAGTACTTGCTGTACGGCTTTCAGTATCGGGATGTTATTGCTATGGTTATCTGCCTGCGGCTTCTGAGTGAACGAGCTGAAACTGCAGTCTTGGGGAGGCTTGACCAGGCGCAATTGGATTGGACAGACGGCACTGTCGAGAGAACAGCAACTGCAGCACACGCACGTTACACGCCACGGTGAAGGGACGAACGGTGAGACAATACTGCGTGGTGTGGCGTCGGGTTTAGCTGAAGATAGGAGAGGCTAATTTACTTTGCAGTCGTACCAGGAAGACCGGCCGGGACATCCATACTTACGTTTGATTGCTATACAGCAGAAATCGCTATACGAGCCTGGGGAGAGAGAATTGGCTGCGGAGTGACAAAACAGCGGGGTAGTGGGGGGCTCTGCTCTATTTATTGGGTTGGCGTTGACGTTGAAAGTGAGCACACGACCCAACCAACAAATCAGACGGTACCTTTGTCTAAACCGCACCCCGCAGCGCCACGAGGCAGGCAGAAACGAAACATATCAATCACCGCTTGCGAGCAACGGCCTTTATAATTCCTACAATTAATTGCGTGACAATAGCAATTCACGGTCTGCAGCGCACGACACGCTCGCCGAAGCAACAATGCCACCTCTCCCCCGCCTGCTCTTCCTCCTTTCAACTACCCTATTCTCACTCTCCTTCATCCCCTTGATTACATCCACCAACTTTGGCTTTCACTGCAACGACGACAGCGGAGGAGGCCTATCAACAAGGGCGCCATCATTGTTTCCGAAATCGGCGATTATTACGCTCATGGACGATGAGAGCACCTTTTTTTTGGCGCGGCCGGCGGCGTTTGGGCCGGAGCTGCCGGAGGGGGATACTGGTGGGAGTGGTGACGAAGCGGAGGGAGGTGGAGGACGGAGAAAAAAGGGATTAACGGGGCGACTGGTGGCTGTTCCAGACGGGGAGGATGGATGCGGCGAGGAAGAGACGCTGCCGGGGGAGGACGATGAGAATGAGGATAAGGCTGCTAGTATTAGTGGAGAAGGGCTGGGAAAGGGAGAGGCAGATGAAGGCAGGGATATATATATCAATGGGAGAATTGTGTTGCTCCCGAGAGGGGGTTGTGGGTTTTTGCAAAAGGTGCTATGGGCACAGAGGAGAGGTGCACTTGCGGTGGTGGTGGGGGATAATGTTTCGGGGAGGGGATTGGTTACGATGTATGCTAAAGGTGGGCTGATATCTACTCCCTTAAACCTCCCTAGTATCGGAAGCTGATTAGGTTGGTAGGCGATACTTCGAACGTGGCGATCCCGAGTATATTCACTACCCATACTACAGCGCAGTTGCTCATCTCACTTATTCCATGCCAGCCGACGTTTACACCCACCCTCCCGCTAAATCCGATTCATTCTCGCGCACCGGGGTTCCAGTACGAAAACTTCTGGGAACATGGTGCGGGGATGCTTACGAGAAAGAAGAACACTGTTAGTAATGATAAAAAGAGAGAGGGGTTATGGGTTAGTCTGACATGTACTCCTGGCCCTGCCAGTCCGTTTTTGGATACGCTGTTGGTGTTGGTTGTTAGTCCGTTAGGGACGCTGGGGATTGTGTATAGTGAGTTATCTTCCCCGAGCTTTTGGGTTTGTGGCCAAGGGAGCTAATGGGGTGTGTCTGAGTTTAGCGATGTTGGCGATAAGAGCGAGGTTGCAGAGGAGGAGATGGAGGGCGCCGAAGAGCGTTGTGGAGAGTTTACCAGTAAGGGTGTATACGGAGCCGAGTGGGGAGAGTGCTGGAGGGGCGGGACAGGGAGGTGGGGAAGGGACAGATGGGGAAGTGAGGAGGAAACAGAAGCAGAAGAGGTTGTGTGGGGTTATGAGGGGCAGTGAAAGTAGGGCGAGCTCGAGTGTGACACTGGTTAATGGAGCGGGGGATACACCATCAGAACCATCGCCACAAAAGGAACAACCCGCTCCTACACCGGTGAAGAACCCAGAGACTGAGAATGGAGATGGAAATGCGACTCCACCCACTTCACCGCCACCGCCGCCACCGCCACCGCAAAACATTCCCTCCTCCTCCCTCGAGTGCGTCGTCTGTCTAGAAGATTACATCCCAAACGTCTCCCGAGTTATGCGCCTTCCCTGCGGTCATGAGTTCCATGTGGGATGTATCACCCCGTGGCTTGTCACTCGACGGAGGACGTGTCCGATTTGTAAGGGAGATGTGGTGAAGATGGTTAGGGAGAAGGGGGGAGTGGTGTCTGGGGAAGGAGGGGATGTAGAAAGGGGGTGGGGCGATGGGGGGGACAGTAGTAGTGATGAAAGTGGGGATGAGGGCGAGGGAGTGGGTGGGGAAGGGGTGGGGGATGTGAGACAGAGGGAGAGGGAGCAGGAAAGAGAGAGAGAGGGGGGGTGGGGAGTGAGATGGTGGAGGGGGATGGTGGCTGCTGTGGGAGGAGGCGGAGGGAGGAGTGTAGCGGGATTGAGTCGGAGTGGTGGTAATAGTGGAAGTGGTAGTGCAGTGGGGGAGAGGAGTAGAAGGCGGAGAAGGGAGAGAGCAGTGCTGGCGAGGGAGGTAAGCATTAGCGGAGTGGATGAGAGAACACCTTTACTGGGAGTGGGCGTAGTAGGGATTGGGATGGGAGTGGGGATGATGGTGGAGAGTAGTACAGGAAGGGTGCTGTGACTTGCTTACTAATGTCTTGATTGCGTTGGCTTTGGCCTCTTTTAATAACTCTGATGATTGGGAGTGGGCGGAGTGGGCATGGGCTCGGGCACGGGTGTGGCATAGCTTGGGATGGCTTTTGTGATGTTTGATGTTTGTGTTTATTGTGTTCGCGTATGGCGGACAACGACCAATGATGTAATGATTTCATAAATTATTCCTGTATATACGGTATATATTTACTTATTTACTTTTACTACTTTGGGTGATTTTGGTGCTTGGTAGTGGTAGTGGTAGTGGTAGTGGTAATGGTAGTGGTAGTGGTAATGGTAGTGGTAATAAACAACCATCTCAATTCTATCTGAACAAACAAACCACAAATTTAGTCTATATTATATATAAATTATATTTAGGTAATAGGTGGTTAAAACCCAATTGACCCCGAAGGAACAATGAACCCAATTCGACCCAAGAACTAGATGCAGCTTGCAGCTCACATCTCACCATACCGCCTGCGCCTGGGGGTCAGTGATATCCTAGCTGTAGGTACAGTATATATATTTGATATAGGGTCTAAGTTACGGATAGGTATAATTGTTTAATAATTCAAGTGTCATTATGTAAACCCCCCCCCCCCCCCCAAAAAAAAAAAAAATAAAAAAAAATAATCTAGTATATTAAATAAACTAAGTAACTACTGTAGCTAATATTAATATTATTACCTTACCCCTCGCGGGGGCAATTAAATCTAATTACACAATTATTTTGGCACATATATACTTGTATCTATACAACTAAATTAGATATGCCCTGTGCCTTTAATCCATAGATTTGCTGTGAGATAACTTACATACTTACATACTACTAGGCTAGGTCCGACATAACTGTAGGAATGTTGGTAATCAGGTTGTCGGTGGTGCTGTGTATCCGTATCTATTCTATCTATCCATCATAGTTCTTAAAATGCCCCAGCTAGATCTATCTGGGATTGTGGGTTTTTTTTTTTTTTTTTTTTTTTTTATTCATTCCTTCAGATATCAAGTACATTACAACACCTACCATACTGTACCTACCTACCTGCTCATGTGCTTACCTTTAGTTTTTCTACCGGTTAGACTGTGCCAAAAACTGATAATAATATTAAAGGTTGTATACGGGTTGTACTTCTATGCAGAAGATAATTGCAAAATCACACAATAACGCCATCAAGCTGTTAATTTTAAAACCAAGTAACTTATGGTGTACTCACTGTAAACTTTCTATCATTTCATCCAATAAAAGTTCAGCCAAATCTAATAGTGAAATTTCTCAAGTCGGAGTTTACCCTCCGGCTAACTTCGACACCTCGAGTTTCAGTCTCATGTAACTTTGCCCCCCCCCCCCCCCCCCAAAAAAAAAAGTCCTGTGCCAATTGTTTTCGCTGCCGATGATGATACAAAACTGACTTGAAATGTTTCCATTTATTGTAATACCAAAGTAGGTACTACCTAGCAGATCATGACTCTGGCAGCCTCTCAGCATCTAGGTAGCTGAACGAGCATATTGACCTGGAGGATGACCGGGATCAAGTCGCCCAGCTGAATATATTTGATATGAGTCTAGTTAGGTATAATTTGTTATTAATTCAAGTGTCGTTATGTACCAAAAATCCAGTAAATTAAATAACATTGCCCGCGAGGGGGCATAGTGGGTATGCCGCCCGCGAGCGGCGTAGAAACCCTCCTTCTCATCAAAAGTAATTCTTAGCCAATAGTAATTGCAAACTCCAAGAATTCATGTTATCAAAGAATTGGACTTATTCAGGGCACTAATACGAAAACCCGCGCCAACGAGTAGCCCAGAGATATGTCTACGTTGCGTCACTCCTCCATTGGTATATAACATAATCAGGAACCGGAAAGTCTCAGGACGGCCTTTTTATTCGTTATAGCAATCGTTTGAATTCCCCATCTATTTCAAACAGCAGCAAGACAGAAGAGCCTAGCTAATAAACTGCAGCATAGAAAGCAAACACACCAAGAATTACATTCATCTATTGAAGATATACCGAATCCTCCATTCAATAAAAATAAGACAAACAAGGGAAAACGTCACGGTAGTTTTATCCTCCTCAAACTCGCCACTTTGCACTTTGCCTGAGTAGGTATGCAAGTCAGGAACGAAGCAATCACATTACGAGGGATTGACGGCACATACTCATCACTCATCAGAGCTCTTCTTTCCTGTCCCAGTGTTGCTCCATAATACCACGCCTCGGATGGCCACAGCGTGTACAGCCATTTCCAGCCTTGCATCTACCAACCCCGTTCACATTGTAGCCCGAGCAGGTACCTTCCAAGCAGTCGCTTTGCTTGCGGCAGGGACAGTCCTCAGTTCTGCACCTCCCATCAAACTCTTGTCGTGTATGAAGTATCTGTCCATTGGGATCGAACCTCCTGCATCGCCCATATTTGTTGACCCCTTTGATGATACACTGTGAGTTCTTGCAAGGAAAGTCAGGGCCGTCACAGACACAGCCTACTCCTGTGCACCCCTCAGATATCTGCCTATTGTTCCTTGGCTCCTCCATTGGAGCAAATGGTCTGCACCTGCCGAACCCCGGCCGGTTCATTCCATCACAGGCACCATTCCAGCAGTGATCATACCATTTATTGCAGGGACATCCAGTATATGTACATCTCACTGTGTCAATGGGGAAACCTGGTTGAAGGTTGTCACCTTCCCCTGGTCGGAACTTCCGGCACTTCCCAATAATGCGTTCATCGAAATTGTCACAGATGCCCATTTCGCAAGGGGAGGATATGTAGCATGGGCAGCCTTCTTGAGTGCACCAGCTTGTTGGAAACTCCGGAAACTCAAACTCCTTCTCCTTCCCTTTTTGCACCAATTTTGGATCCCTTCTGTTGATAAGCCAGCCGTGGTATTCTCCAAGAGCCTTACACACGCCATCCCGTGCTCCTTCTTTGTCATGAGAGCATCTATAGCCGTCTGGGCAATCAAGATAAGATTGACAGGCGATGTTTTCTCCCCTTGTTTTTATTGATAACGTTTTGTCGTGGGGTGCAAATACTGTAGGGTGACCATTGGGCGTTACTGAAAAACACTTGCCTTGCTGAGAACAGTCATTCCCGGGTTGACAGTCCAGGCTAGATTGACAGGTGACCTCTTCTCGAAGGTACACAGAGCGGGCATCCCACTTCCGAAGCGGTAGGTCTACTGGTAAGCATCTAGGAGTATGTCCTGTGTTGGTGGGATATTTTTGACAGTAATATCCTTCGCAGCAGTCTTCAGGAGATATACAGCCATCATCTCCATCAATACGACAACTCTTCTTCGTACCGTATTCTTCCGGCTTAGGCTTCACCACACAGTAGGTATCTTCTGTTTTTGTCCCCCTACAGATGAGGTCACCACAACATTCTGGTGCAGAGAGGTTACAATGGGTAAACTGTTTGCAGGTTTCTTCTTCAACGTTGGCACCCCTCGGAAGTACATCTGAGGGCATTGTATCCATTCCCATAAATTGTGGAGGGGGACCAGAGAAGGTTCCTGATCTAGCCATGATGAACGGTGGTCTTTCGGTCTGAACACAATAGGCCCTTTCACTGGCTGAAGTCTGGATGCATTGATATCCAGGACAGCATGCCTGGCCTGACGGATCACAGGAGATACCGGGGAGAATGCATACAGAATCTGGCACCTTGTCGACAATAGGCGTACAAGAACCCAGACTGACGGACAATATAACCAAGCTGAGCACGCGTATGACCGAGAGGTTTCCCAGAGCAGGCTTGAACGTCATGCTTGAGTAGTTGACTACTTGTGATTATTAGCGTAGTTCAAAAGATATGCTTTGCCAGAGAAGGGCGTAACGCACTCAAGCCAAAGAGCTTGCTCTTCTAAAGTCAATTAGAGATTTCCACTGGAAACTGCAACAGTACTTGTGCGAATCCTATCAATGCAAAGCAAAACAGCTTTTTGAGGGGCGAGAAATATGATCAGCGGAGATGAAAGGAGACAGGGGGGCCAGTGTGATAGCTTGTTGGCAGTCTAGCTCTTCGAGAAGATGAACTGATACTGCTCAGTGGTAGTGGTGATAGTGAGGAAGAAAGGAAGAACTGGAGGCGAAGGATACACAACTAGGTATTCCAATCCCAATTCCAGTGCTCGTGACTTCTTTTCTTGATACTTCCGAGCCCTTCCCAAGTCCTCTGGCGACTACTGACTACGTAGGTAGTGGCCAATGTGAAAGGTAGCCAGGATATTACCCGATTGGGCATATCACGTGGGAGTTCAGCTAGGCCCCCATGAGCTACCGGTATTTTCGAGGATCCCGTTGTGGAAGCAACATATCAATGCAAGCTTTCTCATTGCTCTTCTGACTATGTGTTGTGGTGGTGTCCAAAGTGAGGATACGGGTATTCGAGTCTTGATGCTATATCCAGCCATGCATATATATATATTATATTTATTTGAGGAGTGGGTTGCACAATAGCTTTGACAATATTCATGCAGACATTGCCAGCGCCGGTTTCCTCATCAGAAATACATAAACAAGAATTCCTATTGTGTTTGGGATAGTTCAGAGCTGGCAATAGCGGGGCAGGAAAAAAAAAAAAAAAAAAAAAAATTACATCACAAGTTAACTAGGCAATTTCGTTGTTTGTACACGCAGGCTTACAAATGGCCTGATAGGAGACTTCATTTGCAAGCTCCACATAGTGTACCTCAACAACAATGCCTTCCCCCATGTGGCGTAAGATGACAGTGGCTAAGAGAGGTTATATGCTCATTCTATTACATCTATAATATTCAATCTCACAGGAATCTAGTTGCCCCTGGTCAAATATCAAATTTCTCTAAATCAGACAGCTTTCTGGGTAAAAGCTCCTAAAATCCAGTAGTGAAAGAAACGTACTTAACAAGGTAGAAGTGCTTTAGTCCGATATGTGATGCAGAATAAAACATGAACTAGTGAGTAGATTTTAGAAGCACTGCTGTCCTCATGATTGTCCTCATGATTGTCCTCATGATTGTTCATCTATTGGCGGATATCTCGAACCAATGCTTGTACATACCTCCGAGAAAGTAGACTATGCAAGTGGTCAGGGCGACAGCACTCGACTGCAAATGAATTCGAATGCCATGGTATACTCGGCAAATTTTGACTATTTTGGACATCTGGGATAAGGACTGCATACTCCAATTTCAGAGGGCAAAGGCCTTCTGTGGCGAAAACCGGGGTACCTTTGTACCATTATTAGGTCAATTCTCCTGTCTATCTTCGGCTGCTCAAGGTGTTTTCTGCTCCCTGTCATCCACCACTAACCAACTACACGATTGGGAGCCACCAAGACACTCCTCCTCCATACAGCAACTATCGAGCATGTGAGGGTTCAGCATAAAGGTATCTTCATGCAGAGTATCCTGACATTGCCAACACACCTGGAGGACAGTGCCTACTAGGTTGTTGGGGTCTTGCCTCTGTATGTCTGAAGCATGCCTGACTGGGTGACAGCAGCCAAGGCTTGGTAACTCTCACTGCCAGATATAACCTTTCACTTCTGGAATATAACTGTTAGGTTTCAAGAAAATCGTTCAGTTTCACCAAGATGTACCGTTGCTCAATAACATCTGGCTAACTGCTCATGGAAGTGCCAGTAATACTTGAGTAATTGTCCATAGCTTGAATTGCCCAGCTCTCACTCGTCAACAAACTTCTAACATCAACTGTAGGTATCAACCAACCTGATCCAGTGTCAGGCAAGAGGTTTGTGTGTAACCGATGATCAGTCAAGTGATTAGGCCGGATGTGGGAAAAGTCGAACGCTCCTTCAAATCAGGCTAAGATGGAGTATATACCCTGGCTCACATCCTCTCATGCCGAACTAATGATATAGGTACAGGAGGGTGTTGTGCCAACCAGAATGATAGTTGCACACGAGCCGAGGAATCTGGCGAATTATGTAATACCTTCATCCACCCGCGTAGCAGGTCAGAAAAAAGAAGGAGTCTCATTTATGTCTGGTTGGCACGACCCCTTCCGTGAACCTCGAGTACCAACCGAGCCTCAAACCCGCTTGCCAGTCCATGTTTTCTGTTCTATGCACTGATATTTCTTCATAACACTAGTTTCTTCGGCAAACCCACGCGTCACAACGTAGGGTGCTTAGCGGATTCGCGGCCGCAAAAAAAGCAAATTCTAGAAGTTTGTTCGATTTTCGTGAGACGGATCGAATACCCCGGCCGCCATCGAACGTCGCCAGTAGCCTTTACTCTTTGGAGGCTTGGGTTGCGGCGCACGCAATCTTGCGAGAAGTCACATGAGAATTCACGTCATGGCAGTAAGCTTGATTGGTGGATGAAAAGTTACGGTTACCAAGGTACTACGACACTCAAATGTCTCGGTGACACCGACGGATCATGATCCTAGGTCCGATACATACCGTACAAGCTTGACTACCTAACAACAGCAGCTTCGTAGCGATTGGCGAAGAGTCACCAGGATGAACCAGATACAAATACTTAGATCTCAAGCCCCCATTGTAGGAGCACTGTTTCAAGTCATTATGCTGTGACATGGTACGTACTTTTGCGTTGGCTTTAGGTTTGCCTTGATACCCCTGTGAATGGAAATTTAAAAGATTACTTTTGGAATCACTCCGGGGTTAATGCAAAGATTGCCGTTAAGGGCGCTCATCCTTTTATACCCCTCAATGAGCGTGGATAGAAAGGCAAGAGTTGTTAACGGTTTATACTAATGGTTCTACTGGCGCAGGTATCAGGGCGGCTCAGGTTCAAGATTTCAAGTTGCTAGGTACGGTAAGTAGCTGCTGTAGCAGATCGCTGGAGCACTTGAGTATTGAACCCAATACATACGGACATAGGTACACTAAATGTATCCCCTGGCAACCCCTGGACCATTCAGTGTGTGTCACGGCGATAGCCAGAATAACTATAGCTTCCGCAGTAGTGTTGTGCGAGGCAAAGAAGCAAATTGCGGAGGTCGACTCATCGCACCCCTCATCTTCATCAACCACGCAGAGCAAAAAGGGCAGCTTCAAGATTTCGAGCTGCTAGTTCGTCTGCGCACCACCCCACCAGAAGCATCCAGTGGTGAGATTTAAACGCCATCGCTACCTGCTGCCGTTGAGGCTGCTGCGGATAAATGTGCGTGCTGACTGGCAGCTAATCACTGTTAGTTACCCGCTCCTTGCTCGAGATTCAAAATCCGAACCTCACACGCAGTCGAAGCCACCAGCATAGCCTGGGAAAGTACTGATACAGCGCACAGCAAGGAGCAGAACTGGAATCCTCAATCCTCCGTGCCTTCCCACTCCATCCTAACTCCCCTTTCAACGTTCATCCACCAGCTCCCTCCCTTTGGCACTTTCGTTTCACACTTAGAAATACATTGCTCCTGACGGCATTACGCCTACGCCCCGAATCGGCTTGTAACTGAGAAGAATAGAAGGCTGTCTCAATCCCTCACTTTACCCCACCGTCTAATTTGCCTTAGTGACTAGAAACAGTCTAGGATTGTAGTAGAGAAGTATTGGTAAGTGCTCCATAAGCACATCAAACGGCCATCGTTCCAACGCTTTTCCCAGGCAACCTGCTGCAAGGCCTGTCTTATCGTACGGTATGGCGGGAAAGCCTGGGGCTTGAAACTCAGTAATGCTGATTGAAGAGCACAGCCCAGAAAGGACGATCAGAGAAGCTGCGCGTGCAAACGAGAGGTCAAAAAAAAAAATATTTGCAGAGAGAATGGACTATAACTCATTCTACAACCCTCAGACTTTTTCAGCTGTAGGGTTTCCACCAACACCGCAGAATGAATTTGATTCTGATTCGCCTCCGGTAAGTACCTTTGGCTGTGGTATTCTGTTAATTCACAATTTCCAGGTCCCTCCGAGCACCCTCTTGGCTGCTATTTCTCAACTCATTTCCTTAATTCTGGCGGACTTACAGACTAAATATTGTGGGCGTCTAGAACAACTATGCAACTTTTGAGCAATATCGATCGTACGAAGGGATTGATGGATTACAAACGCCAGTCAGTGCCCAGCATGGGATTATAAAAGCACAGCCGTTGGATATGGATCAGGACATGAACGAACATAGCATACGCGGAAGGAGCAGCAGCGAGGAGAAGGAACTGACGCCAGCACAATCAGTACGCTTTTCTCTGGCTGTGAAGTGTGAAAAAATAACTGACAAAAGTATACAGAGGCGGAAAGAGCAAAATCGTCAAGCGTATGCACCATTCCAATGTTTATTCACTGAAGGACTCCATAACTGACATAATCAATAGACAACGTGCATTCCGAGAACGGAAAGAGAAAGCCTTTAAGGACTTGGAGCAGAAGCTTGCGAACATTGAAGCATCGTCATCTAGTATTTTGAGTGAAAATGAGATACTTAAGCGAGAACTCCAGAAATACCAAACTGAGAACGAAATTCTTCGGGCTACAAGCAAGCTGAACGCTAGTGCGATTGTGCAAGCTGCTACTGCCGCAGCCGCTGCGAACAGCAACGCCCATGATGACGGAGCTGAGATGTCTGTTGGTCCGATGCAGTACAACCCCACCGAGTTTTACGACAGCCTTCTTGCCACCCATGCGAACAAAACACCTAGCCACAGGATTGTTTTCTCGCCAACTACAGGCGAGAGGTTACTTGGTGCTGGAGCGACATGGGACCTCATTGTAGGGCACCCGCTTTATAAGCAGGGATTGGTCGATGTACAGGAGGTTTGTGACAGGTTGAAGGGTGGTGCGAGATGCGATGGTCAAGGGCCAGTATTCGAGGAAGGTGCAATCTTGGCGTCGATCATGGCAAGCGCCGCAAGCGGGAGGGACGAGCTCTAAATAAGGAAAGAGTAGGGTGCGGCGAGTGAAAAAAACAATCCGGGAATGTTTGGAGTAGTTTAGGCGTTTCAATCTAATTGGATGCTGATGATTTGCGACAGAATGGATAAATGGAATATCAGGGAGGTTGGATCAGCTATGAAGCGCCGTTGCCATGCACCGTCGGAGCGACTGTGGTGATGAGCAAGCTTGTGGATATCAATTGGGATGAAACAATGGTCTGCAGAAGACTAATAATTGTCCTCGATAGTGGGGTCTGATCAACTATCCATTACTCAGCCCACCGCTTTGCGACGGTCATTGCCTCGGGTGCTCTTTCGTTATATCATTATCTTTTAGTGATGAGAGGCCTTTTTTTTTTTTTTTGTTTCATTTGCCTTGTATTTTGCAATTGGGGCTCTACTTATTTATTTTATTTTATTGTCCAATGTTTGGGTTTTGGCATGCAAAGCAAGGTACCAAAATGGGACGCTCATTTGAAGGGGTTTTCTTTTATGAGTACGCTGGTTTGATATCATACCAGTAAAGCAAGTATGGATATATCTTGGCTTATACATCCCTTATACACCACACAAATATACTTGTATGCATGTGAGATAGTTGTGCTTTCTGATTATGAGCTGGTGCTGGTGGGGCTGGTGGCATGCCTGCAGGGGCAAGATCTCTGGAACTGCTTAAAGTATTGAAGCTGAGGTAGTGCTGTGGGTAGCCTGGGGTTGGGAGGTGTTTGTGACACGGTAAGACGGTTGAATTATAATCGAGTGGCGAGAAGATACATGCAGTTGGCTATGGCGGATGTTGTTACCCAATCTGGTATATCTTGAAGTTTCAGGCTACTTCATATCAGTATATATTGTGCAGCTGGATATATTGGACAGCTATAGCTGCGTGGATCATGGTTACAATTGGTTGTAATTAAATAGGAGACTCGGAGTGTTCGTGTGCAGTGACGCTATCTATCAATGCTATAGTATACATATATGGTGATGTGATGGAATGGTGTCTCAGTAGTAGGTTTCAATTCGATTATTTACCAGCATGAACTAGCATGCATCATAATGTCAGTGATGGAGAATGTGTACCATAACCTATACTAGTTTATATTTTTCAACTTATGTTAATTAATTATCAAAAGCTATCCGTCGTGGTGTAGTGGCTAGCATTTGAGACTCTCATCTTTGAGAACTCTCAGAACCCGGGTTCAATTCCCGGCGACGGAATTAAATTTCTTTTTTTTCCTCTTTTCGGCAAGGGTTCATGTGAACTATTTTTTCTTAGTCTTAAGACTCATGCCGTACGTAATATATTTGTTCTAGCAACGGCCATATTCTTTACTCTCTACATACATACTACTGGTTAGTCTGGTTACTACTACTGGTGCCTATCTATCCGGCGACCGAGAGCTGGCTTTTGGCTAAGTAATGTCTGGTATTAGTGTGAAGAGATATGTATATTCCCTTCGGTTCCGGATTTAATGTAGTCGTTATGTCCGTCGGCGAAGGCGCCCCCCCGCCCCGCGCCCTCTCTTACGGATCAACTATTTCTACGAAATGCTATTTCGTTTTCTTATGCAGGACGCCACTGCCAATAAAAAAAGAAAAAAAAAATATATATATAAGTATTGCCACTGTACCTAGGTTAGTGTAGTTGTAAGCATATATTACTTTTGGTTCGAAGCAATAGGTAGGTCATGCTGAATCTAGTGACTGACTGGCCGTTTACTCACTTGATATGAAACAAAAAAAAACTCCTTCCTACGCCCTAGGTACAGGACACCCCCCCCTAGTCAGTGTATCTTCTATACTACTGTTCTCTCGAATCTATGATAGGCGTTTGTTCAACAGGTTGGGTTCAATTAGTCTGGTTGGCACCAATTTATTAAACTGACAATTCTTGTATAGTTGTTGGAATATGGAAAACTGTATGTTTAAAAAAAAAAAAAAATTATTATTTAGCTCTTCTATTGTAGTCTTGAACTTGTATACCTTTTTTTTTTTTTTTTTTTTTTGTTGTGGGGGCAGAAGGAGGTTGGGTGTGGTTGAGGGAGGGGGTGGCGGAAATCGCAGCCTTTGAACACTGCCTAGCAATTTTTTTTTTTTTTTTTTTTTTTTTTTCAAAAAAATTTTTTAAAAAGGGGAGGGGGGGGGGGGTTTTTTTTTGGGGGGGGGGGGGGGGGGGGGGGGGATGAATTATGTATTTATTATTAAAGTGATTCTTTGTTAGTTTGATTATCAGTGACTACACTAAACTCAAGATTCTGAGATTTTCCCGACTGTTAAGGCACCACAGGTAGTTGCTCTATACTCTTTATACACTAGAGAGGACTGTTGCTTAACTTTGCTCAGCATGGTTGAGGGTAACTCCGGTATATGAGGTAACTACTGGTAGTTTTTTTGCTGTTATGGCCATTGCATACTTAGTATATATAATTAAATAGAGCCAAGCTCGAGGATTCCAGAATGTTTTAGTATCAAATTAATATCGAGGTTACTCGTAGGTGCCTATTGCCCTTCGACTTCCAGTTCCAAGATTATTTGCAGGGTCTTGGTCAATGTAAATGTAATGGTAGAATTTGTCTTGATCAATATAAATGTAATGGTAGAATTTAATTTCTTCTCTATGATAGATAGAACAGTAAGACGAAGCTAGATATAAACAATCATGTATCATGCAGCAAACAAAAACATATAACCACCAACCTATCAAAATATGCAACATTTCCTACCCTGCCCAAACCCCACAATCTATTCTACAGACCACCTACTCCCTTTAGATAGCTCCGTCATCAACCCAATGAGCACCCCCCGCACATCTCCACCCACCCCTCTGCTTCACCCACGCATAGCCCACCGCACACACACCCATCTCCTGCAATTTCTTCTTCACTCTTTGTTCCTCCACGTTCGCTGCCCGAAGTTTAGCTTTTTCTTTGTCCCGCTGTAGCTGCCTCCATATTTCATCAGATACCCCTGGATCTCGACCATCATCGTCGACGCCCTCGTCTCCATCATTTGGGGGGAGCTCTTCTAGAGGTGGTGGAGCAGCGGATTTCGTCGCGATTGCTGTCGCTGTACAAGGAGGAGGAGGAGGTGGAGGTGGAGCCTCAAACTCTGGTTCCATATTTTTCTTGTTCCACATATTTTCAACAGCCGTTTCTATTTCCGACTTTGGGACCTTCGTCTCTCTCGCTTTCCGTTCCTTGAGCATCGTCTCCATAAATCCCTGTACCTCCTCAGCTTTGACAAAGAGGATGCTACCCTCCTGTCCCCCAGCATCCCCCCTCAAGACCGCACCCACAACAATCTTCGCCAGCCCAAGTACATCCCTCGCATTTCCCCATCCTTTCAAGGTGACCAAATTCTCCATCACCCCCATCACTCCTTTACATTCCTCCCTATCGTCCTCCATTCCCCTAAGCTCTACATCGCCTTTCTCCAACTCCTTTTTCAGAAGCCTCAGGCTTTCCCTAGCGCCCATCGGCCTGAAGATAATCTCTTCCGAGAACCTACTGCTCAACCCATCATTTCTCCTAAAAAGATTATTGATATCGTCCTCATACCCTGCCAAAATCACCACTACCTTCCCCATAAACCTCGGTTTCGTGATGATATCTACCAACTCATTGACCGCCTCCGCCGAAAATGATCCCTCACAAAGTCGATATGCCTCATCTATAAACAGCACCTTACCCAGCGCAGACTCGACTTTTTTGCGTGTCTTTGGTCCAGTCTGCCCGGTATACCTCCCTACTAGATCCGTTGCCGAACACTCCACCACTTCGTCACTACTTAAAAACCCCATATCCATAAAAACCCTGCCGACTTTTCGCGCAGTGGTAGTCTTCCCTGTTCCTGGAGGTCCTTTGAAGACAAAGTTCGTGGGCACAACTTCCCTCGGATCTCGCCCTCGGGCTTTCCATGCCTGGGCAGATTTTTGATATCCCCTCAACTTCTGAATGATATCCTCACATCCAATCACTCCTTCAAATAGTTTCTCTAGCGACTCTTCTGCTCTAGTAGCCCGATCGAACTCGGGATCAAAATCTGACTCTTTAAGAACAATCTCCCCTGGTCGCTCCCGTACTGGCAGGGCCCCAATCCTTTTTAAATACCTCTCCTTTGCTGCTGTCAATAGATTCTCGACCTCTCCTGCGTTACCAAAGTTGGGAGTCATCCTTGCCCTCTCCAGCACCTCCATCGCAACCTTCTTCCCCTCCTCCGTTACACCCAAATGTGCCTTCTTCAGCTTCAAATCCAGAATTGAATCCAATTGCCCCATACTGAAGTCCTCAAACTTGAACGCCTGATCTAGCGGAAACCTTCGTGCGAATCCTGGGTTCACATTTTGAAACATGTCCCTCATCTGGTCATCATATCCAAGGAGTAGAACACATCGATCCTCTCCTGGAACGTTTTGCACTTCAGCAACTAGGGTATCGATCACGGCAGTACGGTACATATCGCTATTTCCACCACTTTTGTCACTGGAGCTGCTACTTCCAGAGTATAACATGTATGCTTCGTCGATAATGAGAACTTTGCCCATAGCCGCCTGTAAGATACCCTTTGTATTTTTCTCTGATTCGCCTATGACCGTGCCGATGAAGTCTGCTGGATTCTTGACGAGAACTGCATGGTGAGCCATTAGCATATACCTTTCTCTAAGATGAATATATTCATTAGCGCAATTGAGAAATACCTTCGCCATTGCTTAGAGCCCCCAAATCCTTCAATATTTGCCCATATAACTTCGCCACACTTGTCTTCCCCGTTCCTGGGCTCCCCAAAAATACCCTATTCAAGCTCACCTCCACAGGCGCCAACTCCCTCAGCTCCCTCAAATAATTAGTTTCAATCCTGTCAATCAACCCTCTCACAGTCTCTTTGACCTTCTCCAGCCCAATCAGCTCCTGTAGCTCTTTCCATGCCGCACTGTCTATCACAGCTTTACTCGGATCAGGACCAATCAAGTCCTCCTTAGACAAGAAAAAATCGTCAGGCAATTCCCCTGCCTTCCTCTCACTTGCAATTCTAGCGGCCTGGCGTTCCGTAATTTTCGCAAACGCATTCTGCACTGCTCGGGCATTACCGAATCCATTTCCTCCTCTCCCATTCCCAATCCTCCTGATCAAAATCCGCATATATAGGCCTGAAATTCCACCCTCTAATTTCATTTCCCCGGAATACTTCTTTTGCACCAAACCCCTCAGAATGCTCTCTAGCTCCTCATTTGTGTAGTCCCGTAATGCAAGAGAATAAGGAAAGCGGCTATTCAGTCCTGGATTATGTTCAAAGAATTCCTCCATCTCCCTTCGATACCCAGCAACAATTACCACAATCTTACCAATGTGTTTCTCCATTTCCCCCAATAAGAAATCCAACACAGGGGCCCCACCAGTACCGGCCGATTTCCCTCTGGTCAATTGGTAGGCTTCATCGATGAACAGCACACCACCCCCTGCTTTAATCAGCTCATCAATATACTTCTGAGCTTGGTTAATCCCTCCATGTGCTAAGAGGGCCCCCGTGACTTCTTTCATCGTCAACGACGGAATAACTCCCACTAGGGCAAGCATTCCCACATAATGCTTGGCCACCGTGGTCTTTCCAGTCCCGGGATTCCCTAGAAATGCGATACTGAAACTCTCATCTTCTAGCTTCGTTCCCTGGCGTTTGCTAATATCCACCTTTGCCTTAATCTTCAACACGTGTTCCTTGACATTCTCAAGGCCAACCATCTCCATTATTTTGTCAATGTATGGGTTATCTGCATGGTCTACCTCCTTTTGCCTCTTCCACTCCTCCCTCGCTGGTGAGATATATTCTGGGAGTGCTGTCGCGTCCCTAGGCTTGAATGTTTTGAGTGTATTGAGTGCATTACCTTCGCTCAATCTTTCCACAGCCCTTTGCATCAACTTTAATTTCTCATCGAGGCTCTTTAGAGCCTCATCCAGATTCTCTCTGAATCTTTCCCTCTCCATCTGACCATTATAATTTTTGATCTGCAAATCGCATTCCATTTTACGAAGGTCATATGTGCGTTGAATCGCGTCCAGCTGCTCCTGGTGCAGCTTGTCACTCTCAAGCTGCTTCCTTGTGACCTCATCCTCGTCCCTGCAGAATTTACAGGCTGCGAGGAATCCCTCGTGACAGAGATAGTAGGATACATGGTTTCTCAGACAGGTGGATGTCATAACGTAATGGCAGTCGAGCTTTTTATGCCCCGAAGCTCCTGGATTGGGGTGGCATCTTAGTGGGCATTTATGTTTGGCGCACTTCAGGTAGTATGGACTAAGTGCTCATTAGCTTCACTACCCTGCAATGAGAATTATTTAATGTTTACTCACCAAGGCTCGACACAACCCCCATCAGGGCACTCAATATCAAAATCCAGCGGTGTTTTCAAAATCTTCGTAACGTGCGGATGTCGTTTGCAAACCACTGGTAAACCACCATAAATTCTCTCCTTCATCAGGTCAAAAAGTTTCATCCATAACTGCCCCCCATTGGGCGAGTTTCTGAAAGTCTCCCCATTACCAATCAAGATCAGGCCGTTTCTGGCACGAGACAGAAGTACGTTTAACCTCTGCTGTTGAGCCATAAACCCAATGTCCCCCTTGTTATTACTCCTCACCAAACTTGCAATGACAATTTCTTTCTCTTCCCCTTGGTAGTTATCTATTCCACACACATGACTCCATTAGTTCTTCAGTTTGTCCATCGAAGATAGAAACAGCACCTACCAATAGTAGCCAAGCAAACTTCTCTCCTGTTTATCTTCACTCCCTCTGTAGTGACATATCTTTCGCTAACCAAGTCCCCCACACTTAATTCCTTGACGATCACCTCCTCCCTCATCGCTTTCCTCAGCTCCTCCAATTGCGCCACATAGGGTGTTAAAACAATCATATTTTTGCTCTTATAACCCTGCTGTGCAAGGAACCTCACAATCTTCCCTACCATCTCCACCTCCCACAAGTTCTTCTTGGAGCTCGCACCATCGCCCTCTCTCCTCTCAGCTAAATCTCCAACTTCCTCCTCCTCCTTGTCATGATTTATCCAAAGGACATTGCCTTTTAGTCCCAGAAGTTCTGGTCTCAGCCCATCCGTATGCTCCAAATCAGGGTAGGTCAATTCCTTTACCAAGTCACCAATCTCGCCCCGCATTCTGTACTGCTTTATCAGGGCAACACAAGGGTACCCCTTGTTGACCAACCTCTCAAATAGACTCCGATTCAAATCCCATCCCTCCCCCTTCTCCACACTCAACTTATAGTTTGAAATTTTCGGTCTCAGTTGTTTATGATCCCCAATCATAATCAACTGCCCCGTCTTGCTACCTAGTGCTGCAAGAACATGAGCTTCCAGAATCTCCCCTGCTTCCTCGACCAACATAACATCCACTTCCGATTTCTGGATCTGCTCGGCATACTTTGCCGCTGCGGTCGTAGTGCATGCAATGATCCTCTTCCCCTTCATAATTTGCGTATCTTTCTCCATAAACATTTCGTTGAGCAATTTTTGCTTCTCGTTGAACTTCTCCCCAAGCCAACATAGATGCTCGACTTTTTCCCTCCAAATCCGCTCCTTCCATACTTCCCATAACTTTTTCCTCTCATCTAAGTTAATGTCCCAGACATCTCTGCAATGCTCGGGTATAGTATCCCTCAGTGCTCCTGCATCCCTGCCATTCCGCCACTGGTCAAGGAGATAAAATCTCCCCATTAGTCCTTTCTTCCTTCCTACCTTCATCCCCTGCTTATCCCCAGGCACCTTGAATGCCATGTGAAATTTGCTTCCGTCGAGAACCTCGAGCAAATCCATAATCTCCTCGTTGCTGGGATATTTACTCCCTAGATAGTCCTCCCACGCCGCCTTAATTTCATTTTCTAACCTATTTATCTCCTGTCGCAAGTTCGAAATATAGATCCAATAATCTCTGCCAAATCTCGCGGTATTAGGTTGGTTTGTTAGAATCAAAGCTTCGGTCTTAGATGTTGACTTTCCCCCTAGACGGACGATCGACGACGAGGGTATTCCAGTGTCGAGGAGATGCGAGAGGAACTGGTCAAGGGCGTGATTGGTATAACAGACGACCAGGATCTTCTTCGTGCTGTACTCAACAAGAAATTTTGTTATCAGTGCTCCAAGAAATGACTTTCCCGTGCCTGCCAAAAAAACGTTAGCTCCAGTTCAGGGTACTCCCTCAGCATAACAAAAGCTCAGGGTAATCATATCTTGAGTGAGTACGCACCTGGTGGCCCCTGAATCAATCCCACCCTCCTCGTCAGTGCAGCCAGCATCGCATTGCCTTGCCTCTCATCCAATACCACTTTCATTCCACTTCCTCCCCAATTCAAAACTTGCCTTATACAATTCCCTTGCGCTAAATTCACTTTCAATTCTTTTATCATCTCCAATTCTCGCAAGGTATACGCGGGGCCCCACCCCTGCTCTCCTCCGGCCTTCTCCACTTCTAATGACCAGAATATTAGTTCCTCATCTAGTGGGATTTTTGTCATGAGTTGTAATCGGCGGAGTATGTGTTCGTATGCGTAGAGTGGAGTTTCCAAAAGAATCAGCTTCCAACCCTTCCCTTTATGCATTCTCCTCAGGCAATTACTGCAGTCAGCCCCGGTCGGAAACTGAAGGACCAAGATTGGTGGTTCTTGAATTAAAAGACCATTATCTCGATGGACCGTTACCAAAGCCACCACCTCCTCATCCACGATAATGCATGCAACGCCTCCATGTTTGATAAAACTTGGATGTGTCTCCACATATTGTCTCCGCGCCTGGAGATTCTCCAAGCCCTGAAATCGTTCCAAGGCTGGCAAATCCTTGTCCAACTTTATTCTCACCGCCCAAGGCACCCGCCTATTTGTTGCTCCACAGTAGATGCCATCTCCCTTTGCCTCCCACTCCCACCCTTCCACAAGCATTCCCCTCCCACCATCTCTTTCCTTTGCCTTCCCCACAGCATGTCCGACCTCCCTCCTCAACTCTCCTAACAAATCTTCCCTCAAAAGTCTAAATTGATGATCTAGCCACCCCACAGCCCTATTACTTCCTTCATCCTCATCCATCACTTCCCTCCAAACCCTCAGAAATGGAGGCTCCGTACATGATAACTCCCCTATAGAAGGAAGCACCCTCACCTCCCTAAAATTCCTAAAGTCATTATCATGTCTTCCTCCCGGCCCCGATCCCGCCACTCTTTCCAGCCTATCGGGCTCCATAATTGTACCCAGGACATGTTTTATCCTCTCACCCAAATCCCGTACTGCTGCATCCTCCGAATCTGCGAACATACGCTGAATATTCTCATCCCTCGCAAGCTCGCGGTATTCATGAGCTCCTTTTGATGTAGGTAGCTCTATACACTCTAGCAGCAACCCTGCAAAACCCCTAAGAGTCTTATTTGGTGCACATCCCGTCCTAACCAGTGTAATTAACGCATCCCAAAATACTGGTGGACTGACAGCAGCCAAAGCCACCTCATCTAGAAACCTGCCCCCGGTGATGTATCGTAATTTCTCGTCCTGGATATATATCAAAAAATCCGCCACATAGCCGTTAATGAACTCAGGTGTAACGTCTACAAACAGCGCATTTTGTAGAATATATAACCCTCTGGATGAAGATCGGACCCTCTCAATACATGCCACCGGATCAGGTTGCAGACAAAGACCTTCGAGGAATACTTTTGCTTCTGTTGATTTGGTAATTGGGCGATTCCCAGATAAGGTTGTGAGAAAGCTTTTCTGGATGCGTATGGTTCGTTGAGAAGGCTTTGCCTCCTTTTCTCCATTCTTCGGGCTCGTGCCAGTTGGGCAGTCAGGGGCTTTGTTGGTATTTGAGCCTGTCTCTTGGTTTTGGGTCTCTTCCAGACTCGTAGTTGTTGCCGGCTCGGCCGAGTTTCCACCAGCTTCCACAAACGCAGCCATGCATGTTGTTTCCATGTTAATTAATATATAATAGTCAGATATAAATCAAATTGTGGACGAATTCCGTCTCGAGAGCTAGCTATTGCAGTGGTATGATACTGACGGTCGTTTCGAAGGTCTTAATTGTTGAAGAGTGAAGCTGTCAAAGTGACCGACTCGCTGTCCGTGTCTAGACCATGGGGGAGCGGACGGTATTTATACTGGCGACGTTTGTTTGTACTAGAAGGATAGGTACTTCTCCATTGATTTTTTTCTTCAGGTGAACTAAATACAGCTTAACATGTTGACAGAATGCGATTCTCGTTCCTACAATAGCCATCCAGACTACCTTACAATTAGCATTTACGTAGGGGTTTCTATTGGCACAAGACTCACTCTTAAGATTTACAGTTTTCTAGTCAAACTCTCCCTCAATGGAGCTTGCAGCTTCAAAGTTGAACAAACAGCTATTCGTACGTTGCGTACTTCGTAGTAAGTTTATAACATTAACCTTGGATGTCTCCGAGTTTAGGGTAACCATAATAGGAGTAAGGAGTATTTTTCTTTTTAAAAAAAAAAGGGTAACCGTAACGCGTGAGATGAAGCTGTAGCTATACCTCATGGCGGCTAATATGCTGCATATATAGTTGCATTCGTGGGCCGGCTTAGTCATATACTTCCAGAACAGGTTGCTTAGAGAATACAAGCTTCATATATACATCGAAATCAGCCTACACATTTGGTAAATGATACCTCAGAGTATCAAGTCTCATGAATGCTGTTGGGAGTTGTTGTCCCATAAAATTATACAAGTTAGCATTTGCCTCACATTCTTCTTTCTCAGAAAAGTGGATCTGTTACAACAGTGGTTGCTTCACGCTCCAGCAATGTAGCTCTAGCTGCAGCCAGAAATGATGTGTGCGGGTATCTAAATCTAAACTATTCTAAAGCTATCATTAACATGAATGCGAAGCCCGCTAAATAAGCCCCCTCAATCCACATGAGCCGCCCCAGTATGCGAATTATTGCAACCATGCGGTAAGCTAAAGGGGTGTCCTCTGGGAGAACAGCCTTATATGGGGTGTTTTTGAGACGTTGTTTTATGATATTTTTTAGGGAAGGTCGATACTCACCAGACTAGAGTACTGGGGAGGAGTCCTTCATCAGGCCGTAGACAAGAGCAGCTTTCTCGGAGCAACTGGAGATAAAATCACCCGAAATACCTGGCATGATACCAGACTGACCCTTCATAGGCTCTAGACTATTATCTGGTTGGCCTAGATAGTTTAATATAACTAGCTGAATGGTTAACCAGACACCCATATCCTTCAGCCCTAGGATTACAGTGCAGATTTGATATATGTTTTGATTAGGTACATATCTAGTTGAGTAACTGCAAGTCATGGATTGGATTGTAACGATATTAGTAGGAACGTGATGTTGCATAGTGTTGATTTTTAGCTGAATTCCTTAATTTCCAGGACATTTGCGGAATCTTGTGGGTTTTGCAATTGCCTAGAACATATACCTGCATTCCTACTATATCTACTGTCCGAAGCTTACTAAGCCTGTCTGAATAGCTGAATATAAAAAAAATGGGAAAATAATGCAGGTGAGAGTGCAGTATTATGCAACATTATAGTACTCAACTCTGCCCTTGACCAATGTCGATTGCAGATGATAATCGCAGCATTGGTCTGGAACCTAGGTTCTGCTCAGCGAGCGCACCTGAAACCCAATTTGAAGGCATCACGATTGACTATTGAAAAGTAATTGCTAAAGATTTAATTCAAGTACGCTGTGGCTAATATGGAATAATACCGGAAGATCAAAGCATACCTACGAGATACATTATTGAATTTTCCGGCAGGAGATTTGCAGGCAATTAAGCTGCAGTGGAAGGCATTAAAAGAATATGAGCTGCTCAATGAATGGACTCTAATTTATTGCTAGCAAGAACTATAATGGGAAACGACCAGTTCTAGAGCATTGACGTTATTGCACGCATTCAAGATGCTTTACGGATACTACATGCAGGGACGAACAATCGGAATGAGGTATGGATTCTAATTAACTTAATTTATATTTTCAAAGGCTGAGGATTAAGCGAGCTATTCCTGTAAATAAAACAATAAAGTCAATTTCCTTCATGCCCACACCATTCCAGAATGGTCGGAATGGCCCAGTCAATTCCGAAGTGGCCTGAATTCCACAGCATCCTACAGTAAATGTAGATACGTGGTCAGTGTTGATTGTCTGTGCTCTTGTGTGAATTGATTGATATTGATAAGGGCCAGCCTGCACAAATAGTGAGTGCAGCGAGGACAAGCTCACTTGCTACTTTGAACTGGGACCACGCGATACAAGCATATCATCGGGCAGTCAACCCGCAGTCTCATAACGAAATTACCCTTATAACGCATTGTATATCTTTAGCGTGCAAAATATTATCTGACTACTTTTGTATATACATACATAATTGTCAATTGTATGATAACGGTCAATCGGCCACCAGTAAAGTTTCTTTGGAAAATTTAGTGAAGCAATCAATATCCTATTCTCAGGACTGTGTGCAGCGACATTGGATACAATTAAGATTTCATACAAATTGCAACACCAGTCCGGGTTTGTGTGCACGCTAGCATTTTCGGTATGAATGGTTCCGTCTAATAATGTAGTAACTAGTAATATTAATCCTGAAAGCAGCAAAATCCTATCCATTTTGTAGGGCTGATTTGGGCTTTCTGTGGATGTGAAATATAGCTATATTATTGAGGAATATATGATGAAATTGAGATCAAATGGGGATACATGGATTTTCCATGGTCAGCAAGGGATGTAGCACAACAGCTTTTTGAGGCATTAAAACTGATAAGAATTTGCATACTCCGTACGCCGGCGGTAAATCGAGTTGTTCCTTTTTGCACTGCCTAAAACAATACTAACAATCTTATAGATCTTGTCTCTCGGAAGAAGATGGTGGGCTCTAAATTTAGATCAGTGATTTCGGTATTAACGGAAATACAGACTCAGGAGGTCAATGTATCAACCATATGGCTCTGGAACATTTGGATGATGACGCCACGCCAGGTGCAGACTCATGGTCAGTGGGCTACATTTCGTACAAGGTGTTGACCGGCTGAATTACAGTCGGAATAATGCAATCCGATATTGGGTCTCTGGTAAGCCGAGTCTGCGATAGGGTTTGATAGAGAAGGGCTAGTATCCGCGTGTTACAAGCGGGGACCCGAGGACCCCTGACGGCAAGTTGGAGACAGGAAATGATGAGGTACTACGTGAAATAAGTGAACAGCTGAAATTGAAGCTGCACACGCGATCACTACTGGTCCATCGTACATTTACTTCTTTGCCTTAGGGGCTTATTACACCTATAGGGGAATTGAGAGGACGAGCCCAGTAGGCACAGCCACCATTTGGGAAAGGCCAGTTGAGGATCAACTGTGGGTAAGTGAAATCACACTGTATTTATTTCCTGACTCTTATATAGAATATCCTGTGGTTATGTATGAGCACCAAGAGGAAGGCAAAAAGGGCCTAGGAGACTTCGTGAGACTTTTGGGGAGGGCCGGTTTTTGTATGGAGAAGGAGACAAAAGTAACAAAAGATTAGCCTTGTGAGCAAGGAACAACGCCTTGAGGGATTTCCTGTCCAATGTTGTATCTTATATTGTCCTATTTGATTCGTTCGAGTCGAATGTACAAGAGCAAGACGTCACAAGACTCCATATTTTAATCAGATGTTCATTGGCAGTTGTTTTTGCAGTCCGTTCTTTATATTAATGAGGAGTTATCTTATTTGCTGACCTCGTACCACTATTTGCCCTTATGGAACCTATTTTAACTCTATTTATGTGGTGGCCGATGGAACCGTCGCAGTGTCACAGGTAATTGTCTCTGCTTAAGTTGAAGTTTGAGCGGGTACCTGAAATCATTGCATTATAATTCAATCCCACCGTTCCAATTTATAGTTGCAAACCAGACTACAGTTGGTTTAGCCGTGAGTAGGACTTCGTGGATTGCGAAGGGAGTTTGGAATTTGAAAGAGCAGTTGGAAAGACTCGATCGACCCCAAAGTATTTAGTACCTTCATGACTCCTCGGCGAGCCAATAATAAGAAACTGTAAGAGGGTCCATGACCCCAAGCACACATGCGACGCCGCAGTACATGGCTAATTGCAAGGCTGAGAGACGTGGCATGAAACATTCAACATAGAGAAGTCTCAGTCGTAGCACCTTGAGCCAACGCCCCCCCCCAACCACCTTTTGCATAACTATCATTCCTAAGCTCTTTCAGCCTCCCATTTGGCTTTCATTTGCCAACCCCACGCGTGGATCGCTGGTGGTCAACCACAGAATCTCTGGCCAAGACCAGGAGAAACCAATAGGGCAGCAGCATAGCCTATCCAGAGCACTCTACATGCTGCTTGCAAGATTCATTCTTGTTGATGTTTCTTTTCTTCAAGCCTTGATTTAGATGAACTGGTTTTCTCTTCTGTATCACCTAAAATCTAGAGCATCACTGAAGCTTTCCAAACGGAAGTCGCTGATTTCCGCTTCAATGATCTTCCGATGATTCTGGGTGCGTAGAACTGTGAGAGCAATATATATCTGCTGTTCTTCTATAAACCTAATATCTCACCATCATTTTCGAACAAGTACTTACGACTCCTGGACCTATACTACTCATAAATCCATTGCCCCTGGAATCCCACATCCAGACCCAACAGTGACTGGATACAAATTTATGTTTTTAGAATCAACAGCGTTTGTATAATGTCTCAAGCTAGCAAGGATTCAAACGACTCCTGCTTGCTACAATATCAGCATATATCATCATCAGCATTCATTACGATATCCAAAAATAAAGGAGGCCATGTGAACACATACTAAAGAAGAGAGTTTAATTATGAATACTCAAATTCAGGGTAACCCGCCCCGATGCAATGGTTTGTTCTATACTTCTGTATCCCGGTCGCCGCTCAGAGAGCCAACTCCGCACGACAGGTAGTCGGCTGTATGCAACGTCTAACTAGAGAAAAGGGATTATAGCAAGTGACAATATTCAGAATTCGTGATATTGGATCTTATCATGGTGACTGAAGAAGCGACTATCTTGATATTGAAGCGAAGAGAACAAGGTAAGGACGCTCAAGCCGGTTATGCCAATCACAAAGGATATGGGATTAACATAGGGCATTGTTTACCAGTACGAGTTTGTAACTATAAGAGTGCATATGAGAATAGTGACAAAAATGGTGAATTATTTCCGAAAACAAATAAACTTTGGGGTGTATTTAATATTGATACGATGGCGAAAGAAAAAGTTTCAAGAGGGAAACGGGATGGAGAATTATTCGCAGCTGTTTAGTGATTTGCTTGTTGTTTTGGGTAATGGTGTAAACTCCCCAATTATTATCTATTAAATATATATAAAGACTGGTATATATACTATAATTTTGGAGGGGACTAGCGACCTCCAATACTTCCTCAGCAGTTAGACTGGAACGTCTATCCAAATTGTAAAATGGAAGGCGTCTAGAACGCAAGCCCGTACGCAAATTACGTACTCACACCCTCGGGGCAATTTGGCACATACCTACATCTGCAGGGTCATATCAGTGGATCTTCTACGTCACCAAAAGCACATGGACGTTTTTGAATGATTTGTTCTCTTTGTTATCCAACGAAACCAGATCCTAAGAAACAAGAAAGAAAACCATATAACAAGCCATGCATAAAAAAACATGTTTAAAACCAAATATACAGAGAAGAAAGATTTTCCTAGCACGCAGCCAGAAGAGCAGAAAAGCAGACGGCTGCACAAAGGAGAGAAATGGCGAGTGTGTGCCAACCAAGCTGCATAGAGTCGGAAATTGCAAAGCTTCTCGAATTCGTTTCAAGTTCGGTTCGTCATTAATCTAGTATTGCGGGACTAAACTTGGAATGCGATTGACTCTCTGGCTCCAGCTCTTCCTCTTGCTGCTGGCAATATGTAAAATCTTCGATTGGTTTGGTAAAGTTGGATGACGAAAATAGGTGTAGATGATAATTTGTCATGGTGATGCATGCCCGATTGTAGATTCTGAACAAATCTCCACTGACCACCTTGACTGAGCGAGATCCCTAAACTCCCCTTACCCCACCCAACCCCTGACTTTTTGTTGCGCAATCAAGAAAGAAAATCAAGAGCCCCATCTCATCACTCTCGCAGTACAAAAACAAAAAGCGTTGATCCAGATTTTTATTTTGTTGCCCCGTAACAAGATTGGCGGGTGCTCTACTTCTTCCTAAAAGAGCATCCCTCGGTCAGCCTGGCCTTTCCTCCGGTGGGCTGGCAAAGGACGGTAGCGCAAGACCCGCAGATGACGACGGTCTGGGCGTGAGAGAAGACGGTGGTAATGTTGAAGCACCCTGGGCACTTAACGTCCATAAAGAAGGACCGTGGGGCAGGCACAAGTGTCTGAAGAATTTTCGTTAGCAAGAAGCCCGTTAATGTCTGGTGAGCATAGTTAAGACGCATCACCTTCATCTTGTGCTTGCGAGCCTCAGCGGCTGGGTGGGGGTTGAGGAGATCTTCAGCGAGAACCTGGGTGTAATAATCAAGTCAGTATTCTAAGGTGTATATCCAAACATTGAGGCAATAATTATGTGTTGTCTTCCGCCATCTCGACGACCTGTATGAACTCCTACCGCAACATTCCGACCTCACTCCCAGGTGTCGGTATGTGGAGAAACGTACCATTCTGACTGGTTTTTGATTATTTGGTTAAGGAAGAAACTGAAATCAAATGGATTGACTTGATCGTGAGTCGGTAGGTAGGGTCGCACTGTAGCTTCTATCAAGAGAAATGGAGTGTGGAGTGTCACAGGCAATTGATTGTGAGCCAATCCCCGTTACTAAGCTGGCCAATCATAATCTAGTATGCTGCACTACTTGTAATTTCTTGTGGACAATAGGGCTAGGGCAAGCTATCAATGTGGCAACAGCACAAATGAGGCTGCGATACGTCATTTTTTTTTTCCCCCCTAAATGTCCGGGTGCTGCGATACGTCAGTCAGCTTGTGGTTTGAGTCCATTTCTTGGATCACTTTTGGAAAGATACTCCGTACAGGTAGGTGAAAAAGGTGTTTTTTTGCTTGCATGATCAATCCATACAAGAGTGCAATGGTTCATCCCATTGGTGTAGAAATGAGAATCCTTAGATTACTACACTTACCCTCAAGTTGAAGACATGCTGGGCATTTCCATATATACTCAGTACTTGAAGATCCTAGGTAACCTCACACTTCACGAGCCTTACCACAACTCCCACTTTGACCTCTCTCCCTCCAAACCATACTCGCTCCACTGGCACAACCTGAAGCAGATCCCTCAACTCACTTTGATCGCACAGCCCTTCCCATTCCCTATAAAATTCTGGGACAGTGTTCTGAGCTCCCTCCGTGGCTAAGTAAACGGTAGCCACATATGCGGCTAGGCCCCGCGGCTGCTCACCCCCAATGAGCTTTAGTATGGCCAGAGCTGCCCCTGCAGGTGTTGTAATCATTCCCAATCTTATCACAGAGCCATAAGGAACCTTCCTGTAATTCCATGTGCGGATATGTTGTAGTGTGACTCCGGGAATCAGTTTGTCAAGAATTGTCCACTTCCGAGTCTCATATCTATGGACTTCATCGCTGTCGTTGTCATCGATATCCTGGTAAGGAGCTTTAGGATTACATTCTTCATCAATGCCCAGAGCAACCCATTCGACAGGCACTCCGCGTGGCAATTCTGGTACCTGCACAACTAACAGTGGAGGGACATTGGTGGAGTCAGTCGCCACGCTGCTACTTCGGCCCATGTCTTCACCCTCGTAAGGAGTTTGATCAACCAAATCCTCGTCTTGAGCAGATTCCCATAGCTTGGGGTTTGGGGTATCATTATCCTCTTCCCCATCATTATCAGAATCACTATCACTCTGGTGCTCGATAGAGATATGCCTGATCCAAACCCGGTTCATAATATCAGCACCTCGGCTATTGGTCGTATAGCCCATAACAGAAGCATATCCCGAGACCTTCATAGCCCTAGCCACTCTCCACATGTGCTGCATTGCCAACACAGTTTGAAATTCCAACATGCCCCCTTCAGAACCACCGGGAAGATCCTCCCGTCTAGGCAAATCCATTGTCGGTGAAGCTAGCGGTATCTGTCCAGATATGTACACTAGGCCCTGTGTAGAAATTGCTTGGCTGTATGGCCCAATATTTGCTGGTGCCCAGTAGCTTCTCCCTTGTATATGAAGGCCCCTCCTCTCGCAGGAAGTACTAGCTTGTACATGAACAAGTATGTTGCATCCTGCTGGCATGGCATCTCCTATTGCAACACATACGCGAGCTGGTGGGTTGGGATGGAGGAAATATTGGTTGTAGCTGGCGTTGACAGTGCCAAAGTCTGCCATAGATCGAAGGAGGAGGGTAATATGAGTAATTTTTGCGAACCAGGAACTCCAATCAGAAACAGCAGAAGACGGATTTGAGTCTCCATGATATTTAGCAAGGTGCTTTTTGAGAAGTGCCATTATGTCCATCATTTCCTTGCTGCTGTTGGGTGCAGAGATGTTATTGATAGTAATATTGTTGCCAATGATGTAACTTGTGACGGGTATAGATCCATGAACGGCACTCAAACCTGGGGCTGACCCCAATGATACCTCCAGCTCTTGTTTCTCTATCTCTACTTCACCACTTTCTTCACCACCACCCACCGCCTCAAAAATCTTCCGGAAGTATTTGTTCAGGAGTTGGGGTTTCCTCAAGTCCCTGACCCAATTGGCTTGCTCTTCTCCCCTCCCATCCCCTATCTTCTCCCATCCAGCTTTCAAGATCTTCAAATGCCCTACACCACTGTCGCCCACGATCAGCTTCAAGGCATCACCGTTCCTGTTGTCGACAGCTAGCCTAGTCCTCCAGCCAGGTCCTTCCACGACTATAGTCTCATACTCTCCCCCCTCTCCGGCAATATGCACACCCCATCTATCTTTCAATATCCTCAGTTTCATTCGCACCTGACGGCTTGTAACATTTTGCCACAGGAAGCTGTCTGGATCAAGACCAATCGCTGCCACTTTCACGATTCGCGCATCTAGCCCCGCAGAGGCCATTTCATCGAGAAGGAGGTTCTGAGGGCGTTGCCATAGATAAGAAAGAGATATCAATCCCAGCCGTCCACACACATTTTCCACTCTCGTGCGCTGATATGTTGAGAGAATAGCCCCAGAGCATACTGCAGAAGCGCCTGGATGCTTCTTCCGGACATATTCCAACAGCCGGTGCAGATCCTCCGTCTCGTCTGTCTTTTCCAGCTTGTACGACAGGCACTGATTGACAGAGCTTCCCACTATGGATGTTCGATATAAGGGCAAATTCAAGGCCGTAGCGTAATACGGCAGGAGATTATGTCCAATAGTTTGGTACATGAAGGAATCAAGTTCATCATTTTCAACATTTGTTGATAGTGGGATTGGTTTGTCTAGGTCTTCTGCAGGAAGACATGTCGTTATCTCCGGACCTAAGGAGGCGTCTGGGGCGGGAGGGTGGAGGTTGGCAAGTGCAACAATGCGATGCCCGTTCTTAATACAATGGAGAAGACTAAAGAAGGAGTCTTTCCCGCCAGAGATGAGCGCAATGACATCCATATTGTGGCGTGTAACAGAGGGTAAGGGTGGTGCCCATGTGGGCAATTCAGCCCTTCGATCTGTTGACAGAACCACTTTTATGCAACAACAATGAATCATAGGAAAAATTGTAGACTAGAAACGATGAATAATTCGTATAAGTTATTTTCAAATATACAAATGTAGCACAACTCCTATGACAGTCTCTCCATTGGAAAACACGAATGCTCGGAAAGTAGCCTCAAACCGGCGCTATATCAATCTTGCAAAGAACTTAGTTGTCTCAAACAATAAGGGTGAAACAACATAACAAACCTACGATCATGAATAGAATAGCTCTCTGATCGCACGAAGTAGCTGCCTTGCTAAATCTAAGAATATTGCCATATATAAGATAACGCAGACTTAGATGCACCGCACCACACCACTACAGGTCACAAAATTGAGATGGCGAACGGACCCACAAACACAAGAAGAGCCCTCTATACTATGATCTCTTCACTCAGTTGTCAGCATTCAAATGCAGCTTGGAATATGGCCATGGAGAGGTAAATACATTACTACAAAACTTGAATGATTGACCTGAATATTGGCGATGTAAAATGGAATTCCGATAGAAGGTGTCAGATGAACATGTTTCCGCACAGCACACAAGAAAAATTGTGTTGTTGCCAAGGCCGCCATAGATCAACGAGAACTAGCGCTACCAGTTATCAAGTGAAGCAACGATTTAATTTGTTCGATCTCCACTGGCTGGAGCATGACCCACTTGCGCAATGGATATCCTTATCACCATCGACGAAACCGTAGTGAAGTAAGTGTTAATTCTGGGGATGAAATTACGAGAGAGAGAAGATTAGTCTTGGCACGGGGCCCTCGACAGGTAGAGACGCGTAACCAGACGGCTCATCTCGTAGGTACAAGGAAAGGCCATTAGTAGGAGTATTTGTATAGTCTCCCTTAAGCAGTAACCTAAGGTACAAGCCAGTTAATATAAGAAGCCCCAGGTCAGATATATTTTATTTATTGGCTCGCATTGCGAACCAGTGAATCAGGCTGAGAATAACGATTTCCGGAACAGACGGTTTTAGAGCGCGAATTTTAATTTATATATGTACAAGCTTGCTCCTTCATGATCAAGTAACGCTAAGTTTGGGCGCAATGCATGATCAAGGATAAGGATGTACTTCTGTACATTATTAGGTACAAGGTACGGTACGGAGTGGATCGTTCTCACGAACGCTACAACAATAACCTGGGAACGAGAGTACAATCCAGACTAGAGTACAATTATCCTGTACAGTACTAGTACAGTACACATACTTGCTGTACCTATGTGCAGGTATGCAAATCTCAATCTGAACTAGTGCCGTTGTCATAATCCTGACACCTTCGTATTATAGGAAGCCATGAAGTCAAGAAACCGATGTTTTATTCGCATAAAGCAATTGCTCGGTATAGAAGGTTGCTGTGCTGCTCAACTTTGGAGATTAGCACTGCTACATATTTTGATTGTTTTTTCAGAGGCACTGATTATGATGTAATCCCATAGACAGCACTGCACAGAAAAACATATTGGTTCAAACTATCGAGACTACATAGATACTCTTATCAATTACTAAGTACTTATGTAGATATTCTCTCAGACTAAATCTAATCACAGTCAAAATACCAGGAGCGAGTCTGTAGCCTTGCCAGTCTAGTCTAACTATTGCACATATCCCAATTGGACTTATCCTTCCCAATAAGCATTACAATTGCGGCATGCATGTACAATTGTTCCAGAACGCTGCTCTAATTTCACGTGTTGTGGCTTCCTTCCGGGGATATACATACCCATGTCCATGCTCTCAGCTGATGGTCTATTTCAGTCGAAACTGCATGAAGTGAGGTATGCGGCATCTTGAAGTCAGTCTATACTATATCAAGCAGCTCCATCCAGGTTTTCATCGTCTTTATCGACTTGAAGTTCCATTTTAAGACAACGAGAAAATTGGACGGATTGCCTCCTTGTGGCATTGTACATAAAACAAATCAGTTGGCGAGGTGGAGTTTCCACTTACAGTAGGTAGGTACCCAGTATTGATATATCTACCGGAATATCTCATGTTACATACCCACAGTAGTCAATTGCAATTGCGCACATCCCGGAAAGTATCCTGAGTGTCTCATCCTTAAAATCAGAGAGGCAAATTACGTGGGATATAAACCTCACCTCCTGCTATGGAGCAGGCAAAGATGTAAGGTACGGGACAGTCTCTACTTTTTGGTTGGGCTCTTAATCCTTCGCATGACCCTTATAGCCGTGTTCAGGAAATGTGGATGGAAGTAGTCTCGGAGCCAGTGCTCCTGCCCGTGACCTAAGTAGGTACCAGATCCCTCGATACTTGGCACTGATAGGAGGGGGTAGGGACGACACCTTAGTATGATAAGGTCGACGGTGTTCTCGTCCAAGTCAACATATTGAGACTAGCACAAAAATAAATTGAAAATACTCAATGGGATCTCGTATTAAAAATAGAGATTACTACTTAGGTACTAGTCAGTACTTGTCTCGATTCGTTGATAGTCCGGCTTAGTTCTGGTTGAACAAGTCTACTACATATAAGTTATAAGTCTGGTTGATATAAGTAACTGTACTTACTTTACGCATTTGTCGATCTGCATGAGCTAGACATATGCGCATTTTATGTCTATGTAGAGCCGGGTTATGTATGTGGGCCTTTCCATAGCGAGAGGACCAGTGGTTGTACCGGATAGCAGCCGATTAATTTAATTCATAGTCATCTCGTTGCACACATATATATAAATTATAACGCCTACAGGATATGTTGCGAGCAGATACTCCGTATGGTACCGTCGATACCTGTATACTATATGCCATCTGAGAATGTCAATACTAGTGTCGGTCTGGAAACAATGGATATTACATAGGTACCGTGCGAGAGCGTGTTTACCCTAGTCTGGCTTTGTTTACTCTACCAACGTATACCAACATGTATACGTAGGACAGTTATTACATATATGTAAGTATGTACAGTAGTTATCTGTAAAAATGGCTCTGTATGCATGTGATTCCATTTCATCTCGAGGCGTGTCTCACCTTGAATACAAAGGAGAAGGTGAAAGAGGTGAAAGACAGTCCGAGATCTGACATGCTTAGGCACGGGAGCAAATGACAGTCCATTCAGATAACGATAACCACTCAGATCTGCTACATATCGGACAGCAATATGATATGTTTGGCCATTCCTGTAGCATGTTTGGGCTATTCATGTAGTGTGTAGTGGAAAACTACTGCCGATCGGATGTTAGTAAGTCTGTATATGATATATTTGGTTCCTGTGCTGCGAGCCTTGTTATGGGCCCGTCTGGCCCTAGGGCTAATGCCAGAGCCGCGAGACCGTGGATGTTGATTGGGCCGCATTTCTTGTGAGGAAAAGAAACCATACCTGTTCTTCATTTGCTGCAGCGCCTACATACATTTTCTTCCAAGCTGCGAGTTATGTGGGTTGTGTTGTTGTACACGCTGGGACTTCTGCCTGTCCAGCTTCTCTGACAAACCCGGCTTATTCTTGGTGCCGGCCAGTTCCTACATCTACCTAACTACTCCTCTAACGTTCTCTCGCCTCCTCACCGCCCCCCTTCTTCGTGCGTCTATCCCCCCCTCCCCGTCGGACAACTCGCATACCAATCCGTCTGCTCACTGCTCACCTCCTCGCCACCATTCCTTCCACAGCTTGTCCCCGTGAAGATTGGATCTAGAGGTCGCTTCAACCTCCCACCAGCTCTCCCCGTTATCCTCGGTATTTTTTGTACCGTCCCAGCCTCATCGTACAAGAAACTTCTGCCAGCTGTCGGTTCGTGGCTTCGCCTGCTCGGCTCAATAAAGGTATGTTAGCTCAAAAAGCCCAGTTTTCCAGATCCCTCTGAATACCATAATTATATTATACTGCCTTCCAATTATTTGTTCTCCCTTATCGCATTTAGCGGCTATAGGTCAAACAGACAACCCGACAAAAAATTTCGGGCCTGGCGACTGGCTGGCGGCGCCTGATTTTAAAGGAGAGCGAATTTAGCTCACTACCAGTAGAATAAACATTGTTGACAAGGCTGCCACTCCTCGTCAGCCCCAGAGTCAGCCATTCTCCTCACCAACGACTTCTCTGAACAACAACTTCTCTTATATCTCCCTGCACAAACACGGCCGAAACCCAAAGACATACATAATATCCATCTAATACGAATAGGAGTCGTGTTTACACTAGTCCTTAAGACCAAAAGTAGTCCTTGACAAACACCACTTACTCTCAGGATGACGACAATGGTATGTGGCCCAACCCTCCTTGTCCTCAAAACTTCACCACAGCTCCTTCAAAGTTTTGAAGCTAAAACATCATGTATCCACAGGATCTGAGAGTCGGGAATAAGTACCGGATCGGAAGGAAGATTGGTTCCGGAAGTTTTGGAGACATCTATCTCGGTTGGTTCTCATATTATGGCGTCACAGCTGTTGTACTAATCCGACTACTACAGGCACCAACATAATTTCTGGAGAAGAGATAGCGATTAAGCTCGAATCAGTCAAAGCAAAGCACCCGCAGCTGGAATATGAAGCGAGGGTCTACAAGTAGGCTCACTCTCAGCGTGAATTTGAAGCGTGTCTGACTTGGGTTTTCACCTAGATCCCTTGCCGGAGGCGTGGGTATCCCATTCGTTCGCTGGTTCGGAACTGAATGTGACTACAATGCCATGGTCCTTGATCTCCTTGGCCCCTCCCTTGAAGATCTATTCAACTTCTGCAACCGCAAGTTTTCATTGAAAACCGTGTTATTACTCGCCGATCAGTTGATATCCCGCATCGAATATATTCACGCCAAGTCTTTCATCCACCGTGATATCAAGCCCGACAATTTTTTGATGGGAATTGGAAAGCGTGGAAATCAAGTGAACGTCATTGATTTTGGCCTCGCAAAGAAATATAGGGATCCGAAGACCCACTTCCATATCCCTTACAGGGAGAACAAGAACTTGACCGGCACGGCTCGTTACGCCAGTATAAACACACATCTGGGAGTTGGTAAGCACATCACGGATTTTAGAAACACCGCCGTTACAGTGACGCTGATAGTTGAGTTATAGAACAATCTCGCCGAGATGATATGGAGTCTCTTGGTTATGTGATGCTCTACTTCTGCCGTGGCTCCTTGCCATGGCAGGGACTGAAGGCTGCAACCAAGAAGCAGAAGTATGACCGAATCATGGAGAAGAAGATGACTACACCGACCGAGGTTTTGTGCCGAGGATTTCCCAACGAGTTTGCCATCTACTTGAACTACACTCGTAGCTTGAGATTTGATGACAAGCCCGATTACTCCTACCTGAGGAAGATTTTCAGAGACCTATTCGTTCGAGAGGGATTCCAATATGATTATGTCTTTGACTGGACCGTTTACAAATATGTTAGTCGTATCCTTCTCACATCTATTATTGTCACATCACTAACGTTCGGTACTCATACAGCAGAAGAATGCCCAGGCAATTGCTCACGCCGCAGGTCAACAAGGACAGGTGCCACAGCAGCATCAGCAACAGGATGAAGGAGATGAAAAGGATCCTGTTAAGCAGGGTCAACGTGGAACTCGAGGGCACAACGTTGCGAATACCGGCGCTGCAACCGCAGGACAAATAACACAGCAATCGGGTGTTACCGGAAAACAAGGTGCTGTTCCTGTGAATAGGAGGAAGGTCAATGAGAGGCCTGGAATGCCAGCTGAGTCTACTGGCGCGATGGACGCCCGAATGACGAGTGATCGAATGTTAGTGTCCCCGGTTTTCGATATCACCCACCCGGAAGATGCTAACAGCCTGGATAGGCTCCGTTCCGCTAGCAAAGGGGCTCAGCAGCACATGTTCACCTCCGGAGCCGCTGGGGGCTACCGTAAACGTGAGGACCAAGGCGGACCAAGTGGCCAACCATGGTACTAAAGGATCATCCTGTGATGATAGGTGCACGGTTGTAGTAGCGGCTACAGTCAGCAGAAATCAATTTTCGAAACGGGGAGTGGGCGTGTTGTTTTCCTGGTATTCCTATTCTTTCGAGCCACGTAAAATGGAGACCTCGGGTGGTGTTGAAAGAACGTCTCCTTCGAATGCTGGCGGTGTGGCATCAAATGGCAGTGCTTTCCTTTCTTTCCTATTTTTCTCTCTTATATCGTCTGCATTGTTTTCCCTTCATATTTTGATACATTTTTCCATCGGGCATACTTAAATATGTCTGGGGCGGCTTCTCACCATATCGACAAGACTCACTCCCTCGGTTTTAAGGTGCGTCTCTACCTACAGCGTTTTACAGGATGCAACACCGTTATGGGAGACGAACAAAGACCATGACGCTTTGACCTCTGGGTTTTAGACAAAGTGATTCGGTAAAAGCTCCAGCCTCTACTAGGACGGGATTCTCGACATTTCATTTCATTTTCGTTTATTTCTGCACGTGCCATTCGATGAGGAGAGTAGTGACACTTCGGCGTCGAGTGTCTCTGGGGATTTTACGTGGCAAATGAAAAGATGCCTGGGGATCAGGTGGAGTTGATGAAAGTCCCAATACCCATCCAGCTTTCCTGCCTTGGGTTTCTCTTGCGGAGGACAGTTGGTCATGCATGACGGGACTTTCTACTCAATCTTTCCTTCCGTTGTTTTCTAATACTTTTTTTTGTTTCACCTGTGTGCTTGTGCTCTTCGATTTGCTGTTCCAGGTATCGAAAGTAGAGATTGTCGAAGTGTCCTTCATCATCAACAAATACTCTAAATGAGTGAGAAGGGCGTCAGACATGCTTCTTAGTCACGGCTCCTGTTTTTTGTTTTGTTATTCTGTTTTCCTTAAACTTGTGTGCGCGATATGAATCTTATGATATGGGATGAGGTGGAAGAAGTTTTCGTGTTGCTTCAGGAGGAGCGACACGGAAGCGGGGCTGTCACTGGGGAAGCTTAGGGGACGAGTTGAGGAGCGAGCGAGAGGAGAAGAATGGGGATGTTTGCAACATGTTGTCCTGGTGAAGATAGAAGCAGATGAAAGATGAAGTGGGTTGGCATATGGTAAACAGCGAAGGAACCACACAATCAGGGCGGCTTCTGGGGAGGTTTTCTTTTTTTCCTTGAGGGGATGATCTTAACAACTCTGCTACACCTTGCTTTCTGTTTTGACTTTTGTTGTCGAACTTCACGGAGAGTGTAATAATGGGACGTTGGGTGCTACAGTTGTATGCAGTGCTTTCCTTGCATATTGTTATCTGGTGCTCCGTGGTGTCTGTTGTCTTTGGGGTGTGGGGGTTTGTGTCCTTTTCAATGGGTTCCCAAGAATCGTCTTAGAGGCGGTGCCAACAGTAGTCTCTCTACCTGTGGGTGCCACAGTGAGACTTATGCTACCCTGGGACTATTGCTTGGCTATGGAAGGCTGGCCAGGTTAGGACAGGCAAACGGACAACGGCAGTTCACGGAAAAACCAATCTTTACGTTATTTGCTATTTATTTGATTTTTACTGGTGAATTGCGATAGGATAGTCATGGGATAAATTCAAACCCTACCACGGTCGTTTTTATACGCTATCTATTATTACATTATTGTGCACGGAAACTAGATTGAGCCCGCCGGTTGTAATGCCTGATTACGATGCCAGTAATAAGCTGAGATGGACGGCATGATGTAGATTTTACCTTACTTGTATACAGTACATTTTGTGATTTACGTTCCCGAGCAGAGAGGTATAGCGGAAGTGACGTGCAACACAAGGGTTATTATGATTTACCACTAAGTAGATCCGTGGGGGCCGTGTGGGGTTGAAATGGAAATCCGATACGGAATACGAACAGAAAGAAAAATATATAAAGTAACATTTCACCAGACGGCAGACGGCAGACGGCATGCTCAATAATCGGTGTTGGGGGCTGTGTTAACATTGTTAGCACCAGAGGATTGGCTGATCTAGTGCGCAGACTGTAATTATTTCTGGCTGGGAGTATTTTTGGGGAGCAAGGGGGCACAATAAACAGGGGATAACACAGATTGGAAGCTGAGAGGGGGGTTGATAAATGTTTGTGAGTATATATTTATGTGTACTTTAATTCATGATGTATTTATTCCGGAGTTCAGGGTAATCCATTAACGTCCGAGCAACACAGCTTTTCTAGGACAGTATGAGCTTGTAAGCACGGTCGATGTCATGTACAGTAGCTGCACGCCTTTCTCTGTTGTGTGACTCCAACAGAATAAGCACTCTGAGCGAGCAGCAGAAGCGTAAGAGAGTCGTGTAGGGGCAATAGCCCCGTCGCAACTGAAGTTCTCCTGGACCCCACAGAGTATATGAGGATGAGTGAACAATAGTGAGTGTCCCTCAGTTTAGACTACTTTATGTAGGATTCTTTGGGGTTATGGAAAGGAATCTTGACTTGAGAAAATTTATTCCGTGTGATAAGAGAATTGCTCTTAGCTCGCTACAAGACTTAAATGCTTATGGGTAAGGATTTTGTACATGAGTGTAGGAGAGTATTTCCCTTACTCGAGCTGTTCCTACAGCGAGGCTCCAAAAGTCTCTGGACACTTGCATAGCAACGGGCTATATCGCCTTGACTTCAAACACTCACAATGCAACCATTAATTTTTCAATTGGTATAAGTAAGGAAGCTAAGATACAAGAAAACCCATTTCACTTCCTAATACTTGGTATAGCGTACTTGGTATTATGGCCCCTAGCATCAATGGCAACCTGAACTCGCTTTCGGCACACCCCTGACAAGCTTCCTCAGATACGCCAGCAGTGAGTGATAGCTTGCTCAATAGCCTCCTTCACAGCCTCCTCCCCGCCTGCCATCTCCTCTAACTCAGGGTACTATTTGTGGAGCTTGCGCTTGAGTACAACCCAGACTCCATTACCTGATACCCTGTCTTTCGAACCAATCCCTCACAATATGTGCCCCATGAATTGGTGCACTGTCGGCATGAACAAGAAGTCCTTTCTCTCACCCAGTTCATCCAGGAATGCTGGAAATCCTTCCTGTAAGACCTTAATATATAACCTTGCACTCATTCCCTCCCAACAGCTTCAAAGTCACCGTGTATTAGGGTTGAACCACCTTGATATGAGTGCTATGGAGATGTTGGCGTCGTCTATCGGGAGTTGAAATCACAGCTCTGACTATTCGCATATCTTCTGCAACAGTTGCCTTCTGAGAAATGCACCTCGTGATTTTGACTTCTGTTGTAATCTTTCCTTCCGATCGGCCTTGATTGTGTCTTGGACACTGGCCTTACGGACTTGGAATTTTTTGAAATGCCCCGTAATGTATGATTGTGCGGGTTTGCGTTACATGCCAAGTGTCCGGACACCAATGGACACCAACTGTAGTCTCACCAGCATGGTCCTTCCAGTACTTTGGGTGGTTCCCCACGCTTCTTGGTCTCTTACTAACGTGCATATATCGGGCCTGTCAGGATTTCTAGTCGTAGAGGTCCGAATATTCGGCAAGGAATTGATCTAGCCATGTATCGAGCTCATCCATCTCTCCTTCCATTCGTTCGTGGCCCTCTGCTAGGTATCAATTTCAGAGTCAACAGGTTCTGTGTCGAAGATAGTGGAACCAGTGTTCAATTTGTCGGCTCCGGTGGTGGTATTTGGGGTTTTGTAGAGATGCATCGCTCCTTCGCTGTCCATCGATAGACTCCGTGAGTATTCGATACTGAGTTCTTTCAGCAGTTGTCTACCCCATGCTACGTCCTCCATCCCGCTATATATTCGGCTTTGGCTACTGATAGTGAGACTACGTCCTTCTTCCGTGAATATCATCCCACCGCCTGGTGTCTTAGCACTCCTGTCTGCGCAACCAGTTTTCCTCCTCTCCATAGGATGCATCTGCGAATATTCTCAAGATGAGTCTTGTGTTTTTTGGATACTCATGCCTTCTGGGCGTAGCGAGTATAAATACGCCAATACTCGCTTTGCTCCCATTAGATTCTGCATCGTGGGGTCTTGTAGCCATTGCCCACAGGGAATTGATACTTTTTTGATTGCACGATTCGTCGTTTTCTTCGTTCTTGGTACTGTGTATCCGGTCGGTGGGCAGTGCAGGCATTATTCCAGTTACTTCTTTTTCCGGCAAAGCTGTTCTATCAGAAGGGTTGGTGTTAGTATCACTTCTTTCTTCTTCCAACTTAATTCAACTCCGAACAATTTTTCGTGGTTTCCCCTTTTACTCGAGCTCAACTTGTCTTTCTGCGCTTCGTTCCACTTCGTCCACTGTTTCATTTGTGGGGGCAATCCCAATCAGGTTGTCAACGTGGGCCCCGATGATCATAACAGAGTCCTTCGCCGCCATTATGCACTGCTGTAGTCCTCCGGTCATTGGGCTTTGTCGCAGCATTCGAAACCATTCGTGCCCGGCTTGCTTCAACCCAATTTTCTCCCTCCTCATTAACGTCGGATACGTAATGTCATGGTGAAGAAGAGCATTTCGAGGCGACCACTACATCCATTTGCCCAATTGCCCATCCCATATATATATCGCTTTAGCCGCTTCCACCACTTGCTTTCGCTTGATGCTTGCTACTGCTCTCAGGACTTCCTTTCCTTTTCAGTTTTCCGGTCTGATCCAAATTGCTTCCACGTTCGTTTTTTCTTTGGGATCTACATATGGCGTCCCCGGTACCAATGTCCATATCGTGTGGGACCCGACCTCATACATTGTGAGTGCCATATCCATCATACTGATCTATTCTGCGTAATTGTGCTGCCCTGCAAGTTTAGGTTCAAGCTTTGGGACGGATCGTACTTTGGACATCGTGAATCCTCGCCCTTTGTTCCGTCGACCGCCGAGAGTATTTTCCACACTTTATATCAAGATCTCGAGATGGAATCTCATCCGTGTTTCTTGAATGCAGGCCAGAAATATGCTATGCCTTTCACAATTAGGTACCACAAAATATCGAGTCATGAGGCAGGTAGTATAATGTTAGGATTTCCATCTCTTCAGATGATCAACTGGTGGATGCCATGGAACGGCAGGCTTGGCGCCACGCTCTCCAAGGAATATGAACTAGAATCTGATAAACTTCAATCTGATAACCCTCGATTCGTTAAAGTGGAAGCTACCCAGCGAAACGGTAAAGCTGTTCACACGGCGCTGAGACAATAGAGGGGTGACCATTGCCAGCACCCACCATCAATTGTGAAGCTTCACACACTACCTGCATCGCCACTCGGCCCAGATTCGCACTGCTCGGCTTCGGTGACAATTGCACTGCGTCAGCAGCCCATTCCTCTCAGAGCGTACAATTAGCTAGTATCTCATGATGAGTTATTCCAAGAAGGATGAAGATGGGGACTCGGCGATCTTCAAGGTGGACCGTACATCCGTATTTCAGGAGGGTATTTCAACCTTCCTTCCCTCTCTTCATCTCGGCATGCTCGTCTAATCAGCCTCCAGCCCGTCTATTCAACACTTCACCGATTTCTCCACGAAAATGCCGTCTCCTTCTCACAAAGATGACATATCTCCTATACAGTGGGGAGAGGTTCCCCGTGGCGGAAGCTACCTCCTTGTTCTTCGGCATAACCAAGCTCTTCCAGCACAAGGATGCAAGTTTAAGGCAGATGGTATATCTGGTTATCAAGGAGTTGGCTAGCACAGCGGAGGATGTCATCATGGTTACAAGTAGTATCATGAAAGATACGGCGGTTGGAAGTGATGTGGTTTATAAGGCAAATGCAATTAGAGCTCTTTGCCGAATTATTGATGTGAGGCCTAACATTATGCTGGCGCTGAATGCTACTGACTCCCAATTCACAGGGGCAAAACGTCCAAGCCATTGAGCGCTTGATTAAAACGGCCATTGTCGACAAAACTCCGTCGGTGTCTTCAGCTGCTCTTGTATCAGCATATCACCTTCACCCTCTTGCCAAAGACGTTGTCCGAAGATGGGCAAACGAAACTCAAGAAGCCGTTCAAGCCACGAAATCATTCGGTTCATCAATTATGTCTGGGTTCGGTGGGAGTTCTTCTGCTACCTCTGGCACTGGGATGAGCCAATACCATGCTATCGGCTTGTTATACAAAATGAGGGAACATGATAGAATGGCTCTTGTCAAAATGGTACAACAATTCGGGCAGGCCGGTGTGGTTAAGAATGCTGCTGGGGTTGTACTACTGGTTAGGCTGGCGGCCAAGCTTGCGGAAGAGGATCCAAATTTGAGAAAACCAATGTGGACTCTTCTTGATGGATGGTTGAGACACAAGGCGGAAATGGTGAACTTCGAGGCTGCTAAGGCAATTTGCAACCTTAGCAATGTTACTGATCAGGAGGTCGCCCCAGCAATTCATGGTGAATATACAGCCTCCCATTGCTTCTGGTGCTTTAGCTTACCTCGTGTCTAGTCCTTCAACTATTCCTCACTTCACCACGAAATGTGTCTAAGTTCACAGCAATTCGTATTCTTCACAGCTTTGCCTCTATCCGTCCTGTGGCCGTGAATCCATGCAATATGGACATCGAGAACCTAATTGGCAACCCCAACCGCTCAATAGCTACTTTTGCTATTACAACCTTACTCAAGACTGGTAATGAAGCTAGCGTAGATAGACTGATGAAACAAATCAGTGGATTCATGGCAGATATCACAGATGAATTCAAGATCACTATTGTTGAAGCTATTAGAACATTGTGCTTGAAGTTCCCACAGAAGCAGGCAGGAATGCTAACATTCCTGAGCGGAGTCCTAAGGGACGAAGGAGGCTACGAATTCAAGAAGAGTGTGGTTGAAAGCATGTTTGATTTGATCAAGTTTGTATCTGAAAGCCGAGAGGAGGGTGAGTATTCTTTAACCCGTGGAGAGACCCTGTGCTATAACCTGAGCTAACTAGAACCCCAGCTCTGGCACATCTCTGTGAGTTTATTGAGGATTGCGAGTTCACTAAGCTCGCTGTTCGTATCCTTCATCTCCTTGGAACCGAAGGACCAAAGACAAGTCAACCTACGAAATTTATCCGATACATATACAACCGTGTGGTCTTGGAGAATGCTATCGTTCGTGCAGCCGCGGTTACCGCCTTGGCTAAGTTTGGTGCTGGAGAGTGTGGTATTAAGCACCCTGATGTGAAGAAGAGTGTCGTTGTACTCCTCACACGATGCTTAGATGACCCTGATGACGAAGTCAGAGATCGTGCAGCATTGAATCTCAAGTTAATTAAGTATGAGGATGAAACCATCGCCGAGAGGTTCGTTAAGAACGGTGGGTACATTTATTCTAGTCTTTGCAGTAACTTCACTCATCTGGTATTTAGAGTCAACATTTTCCCTCCCTGTTTTCGAACACCAACTTATTATGTATGTTACCGGGGACCCCTCAACATTCTCCACCCCATTTGATATCTCTTCTATCCCAATTGTCACCCGTGCAGAGGCCGATGCACAAGATCGCAATAACAAACTCCGCTCATCGAGTGCTCTACCTACGCTCAAGCCGCCTACTACCGGTCCCTCTCCGAGCTCTGCCCCAGGAATCGCATCAGTCTCTGACCACGCTACAACATCAGCGGCTGCTCAGACCCAGAAATACGCTGTTCAGTTGGCTACCGTTCCAGAGCTCAAGCCCTACGGTGCTCTCCTCAAATCTTCAAAGGAGGTGCCACTCACGGAAAGCGAACAGGAATATGTTGTTACAGCTGTAAAGCATATCTTCAAGAACCACCTTGTGCTTCAATTCAATATAAAGAATACACTGCCCGAGGTTCTTTTAGAGAATGTAACTGTTCTCTGCCAGCCCTCCTTACCAGAGGGCGAAGAAGAGGATGCTGGAGAACCACGATTGGAAGAAGAATTTATTATTCCTGCTCTAGCTTTGAAGGCTACAGATGAGGCTCCTGGAATCGTCTATGTAGCCTTCAGACGTAGTGAGGCGTCCGAGCCAGAGGACCCAGAGGTGGAGGCTTCCGACTTCGGATACGCCCTTGCCACCTTCAGTAATACTCTCAAGTTCACAACGAAGGAGATTGACCCTACTACAAGCGAGCCAGAAGATATGGGATACGAAGATGAGTATTCTGTGGAGGACCTCGAGCTTCAGATTAGCGACTACCTTGTCCCATCCTTTGCCTCGTCATTCCAGAACTTGTGGGAGCAAATTGGCGCTGCAGGAGAGGAGGCTACTGACACATATAAGTTATCCGCGGTCAAAGGGATCCAGGAGGCTTGTGAGACTATCCCAGCACAACTTGGTCTGCAACCTCTGGAGGGAAGTGATTTGGTTGTGGCACAGAATGCGGCTACACATGTCTTGAAGTTGTTTGGTAAAACGATTGGTGGAGGAAGAGTAGTGGCTACGGTTAAGATGGCGTATAGCACCAAAAGTGGAATGGTGGTGAAGATCACATGCAGAAGTGAGGAGGAGGGGGTTGCCACGAGGGTGGCGGGGGCGATTGCGTAAACTTCATGCTTCATAAGGATCGAAGGTGATTAATAATGGATATGGGCTTGAATCAGTTTTTATGGAGTGATGTGTGGCTAGGCGATTGTACGGTGGGGAGGTCTTCTCGAATTCACGTTTATAGTAGGTAAATCACGTGGTTGTTGCATGTTGCTATATCAATAGAAATCATCTCGTACAGGGCTGGTCACAAATTCAGTAGAATGCAATGCCAGCAGTGATCTCGGTGCTAAGCTCTTTATATTCATGTACATATGTTCTGGGCCGCTCGCAGGCATTAATTTGGTTACTGAATTCGGTAAATAAATCTGATTAGCCCGGCATAAGATATTGATCTGGGGTGGGCAGTTTGTCGATGCCGGTACCGTATTCATAGTTTAAGAGCCTACCTGTATTGTGAGATTTATTCATTCCTCAAAATCAATACATTACAACTCCTGCTCTTGGTTTCTACCGGTTTATTTACCTTTCTACCTTAATACTTCGAGAAGTTTTATTTGGATGAAGATGACACCTTTTTGTAGAGATAATACAGCCTTGAGTTTTTCGTAACTGGCAACTCTTTGATGTGATCTCTAATATGCATTGTGCAATTCCTTATGAAGGTTAGGAAAAAAAAATTTAATATTATTGGGGAACAATAATACATGTATTATGGAATAATTTGGCCAGAAGTACGTTGGCTAATTAAGCACTAGTAAGGTATGGAAAATAGATTCTTAACTTTGAGCCTAGATGGAAAATACTAAAAATATAGGTGTGGTACTTAACTGTCCAAATCGAACAAGACCACCCCTCCAGCTAATTGTAGTCTATACAGTAGGTGATATGGCCAATGCATGAATTCCCGGAGAAGACCGTGCCAAAACCGATAATAAACGAAAGTTATTGCCAAGTATGGTGTACTTGATAACCCTTACCAGCCAAAGACCTTCAGCCGGCAACTAATCTTATGGGCTAGGAAGATGAAATTGCGGATACTATAGCTAACGACGCATCACATCACAGCGGTATCCCACAGCTCCCAGGCCAGCTTCTGGCCGATACTGCCTGCGTAGTTGTTCATATTTGATATAGGACTAGTTGGGTATATTGTTTATTAATTCAAGTGCGTTATATAGTAGGGGTATTCAGAGTAAAAGTATCCGGCGAATAAAACCGGATATGAAAAACCGAATAAAAAAAAGAATTCGGGTCGGGGAACAAGTATTCGGGAAAATCACAACTAGAGTACCGGATATTCCGGACGTTTTTTTATTCGGTTCATACATGGGTTTTCATATCCAGATATATCACGAGACTGCATAGCTGCTCAGGGGACTGCATAACTTGGGTTCAGCATAGCTTAGTGTGGTTAAGCAACGGCACAACAAAATGAGACTTGAAATTCTCCAAGTCCTTTTTTGTATGAGCGCTTAGCATAGCTACTATGTACTCAACTCATTCCAACCGGCATAGCAACCAGACTACCGGCATAGCAACTCATCTCAGGCAGCACCTCCAACCCTTCGGAGATCACAGGGCCTGAGTGCCACGAATAGGAAATGCCACGTGTAAGCAGAAATGTGGTGTTGAGTTGCTCGCAAAATCGCTGCCGGTGATGATTTTACTAGGATCCGTCACCAAAAGCCATTAGCGTAAAATTTTCGCTTACTCACGACATGCTACATACGTGATATGCGCCCTCATGTGACATGTATGCATGCTGGCACATCTCGTGATCCGCCAAGACCGGATACATGGTCCCCTGTAGAAATGCCATTTCGATCAAAAGTATCCGGTTTTTTTGGGGGTATTCAGACTTTTACGACCGGATAAATCCGGATGTTGTCTGAACCGAATACATTTACTCTGAATACCCCTAGTAAGTCAAGTAGTAGCCCGAAAGGCGAGGTAACAAAGAAGGAGAAAACACTTGACGTCATGAAAGAGGTACATAGCAAGAAGACAACAAGCATTTGGCAACAAGGCAGGTGGCATGCACATATTGCAGAAACAATAAGGGAGACCTACTTAGGAGTGTGGCTAGAAGACCCAGGGTGTAGGGAGGGCAACAAGGAAACGGGAAGTCGCATTGTCTTGGCCTGCATGGCGGACGAAGGATGTGGACACGGGTGGAGCAGTTTGGTACAGATGGAGGAACCGAAAAGGGTGTTCGGGAAGAGGAAGGAATAGCACTGGCACCTGGCAGAGACTTTCTTTTTTCAGTATTGAAGTAAAGTGGGTTGAGTGTGGTTGATGTCTACTTCTTGTGTTTCCCTCCTATTCTTTTGTATTTTCAAAGGCTGGACGTTTACGCGTTTGTTGTTCCCAAGGCATAGGGACATCCCTAGAGACAACACTATCAAAAAAATAAATGAAAAAAAAAATTAGACTGAGCTTAGAATTTTGTGTAAAAGCATGGATGGAAAACTAGACTATGGAGTACATACCTACATATTAGCTACAAATAGTCTAAAGTAGAGAACTTCTGGCATTTCGTGGGTGCATTAGTTTAGCTTCAAGTATCAACTTAATGTTTCTATGAACGAGGCATCCATTGAAGCCTGGTTGTTGTTCGCTGATATATGAGCTAGTGCTGGAACCTGCTGCGCACGTAGTGCGTAGGAGGTCAAAAAGTGCCTAATAAGGTATAGATGCATAAGCTAAGCTAACACAAGACACTTTAGTCCGGATAATCATATCCATCTAACTACCATTTTAGAGTGGTGTCTCTGCATTCTTGGTAGTAGGGTTCTGCTTTAGGCAGTCGTGATAGTGTAGCAGACTAACTTGGAAGATTATTGTGAGGTCTAATGCAAGAATGCTATGACCACTGGCATCATCCAGGGAATTTCCTTCCTTAGAATATGTTTTGGTCAGCTGTAAACAGCCAGGAGTTCAGGATAGCTAAGATGCACTAATAATAGATTTCTCACTTTTATAGATTTGGAAGGTTCTCTCGCTCATAGCCTTGTCACTCTTAATTTGGGGCAGAGAAACCATTATGTGTTATTGGGAGTGGCAAATCGGTACTATATAATTCAATAAGTCCAGACATAAGATATGGAACCTGGAACGCTCTCACGTGTACAAATTGATTTAATTGGTATACTTTATAAATAAGGTAGAGCTAGACAGGGTCTCCACGGGGATATCGGGCCTCAAGGGTAATCAATAGATTCAATATTTTGTACCCTTTGTGAACTGTCCGAGTGTTGTACAGCTCACAAGTGACAGGCTCGTTCATGAACTGGCTGTATAGTGGGCTGGACAGAACATATATGTGTAGGAGCATTGACTTAATATACATAGTTGATATCTTAGGCCAATCTGAGGCTCCGAGGATTGCTAGTGGATAGGGAGATTCTCTAATTCTCCAATGCTCGACTGCTGGATCGGCACCTGTACAAAGATATGTAAGTGGAAATATATGTGGGGGAAATCGCATTGCTTTCTTCATCCCTCCTAATAGTCATTCCTGGTGGTAATGCATCTGATCCATCCGATCTAGGGTTTTAAGAATTCCTAGAAGCATAAGTAGCAATGGAATGGATGCTTGGCTTTCTCCCATTATGGCCTATGAGTTCCGTGGTAGGGCTTGTGAATCACCAGGTATAAACTATCTAATACACATGAGATAACGATATCCCAACCCCACATTACCAAGCCTACCATTAAGCTCATATCGGGAATACACGAAATGATATAAATTGAAAAGCGAAATTTGGCTTTAGGGTCTCAGTATGCATATATGATAGCATAACAGCTGAAACTATTATGTCTGTCAGCGCTGTGACTCATAGAGTGTGGCTGATACACTACTGTCAAACGTAAGTATATATAAGTTTCACGTAAAATTACTTGTGGAGTCACTCTGAACGGCGCTTACCTTTAGCTTCAACTCAGGTCTTAAGACCAAATCAAGTATTAGACATGATATGACTCCTAGGCTTAAACCCCGCCGATTTGACACTGTCGAAATGATTCTTGAGCGTTTGGGTTGCTAACCGTCTGCCGAACTCTTCTGAATTTCCATGTAGCTCACGGAGCCAGGGATGTCCAAGAGCATCTCTAGGTTTGGCTCGCAGTTTGACATCCGGCTGTATTAAGCCATCGATGAAGTTTCTAGTTTCTAAGTGACAAAACCCTAGCTCTTCTTCGAGACAGGGTTGTTTCGTGAATTCGTATTGGCATATCGCTAGTGGGCAAGTAAAAATGTCATTACCAGTTAACATTCTAAAAAGCAAGCATCCTACTGCCCAGCTATCAACTGCTACCGTGTGCGAGGCTCCAAATCTCTCGGGTGCCATATACTCCGTTGTTCCAACAAACGTGGAAAATAGATTGCTTTCGTTTTGGTTGCCCTGATTCGCTACACCAAAATCTCCTACTTTAACAGTCAGGCGGCAATCGTCATCCATTTTCGGGAAAATGTTCTAATCACGTGAAGGTATATATGAGTATACGTATAGGCGGATACACTTTCTGAGGCACTTGACTCACAAATGGTTTTATATCCCTATGAACTACCCCATTATCATGCATAAACTTTAGTGCGTGAAGCACTTGTTCCGCAACAATTTTAGCATCGCTCTCGCTCCATCGGACTTTAATGTAGTGCCCAAGGTCACCATCGGGCATGTACTCCATAATGATGTGAATGACATCATGTTTATCTGCATAATTTCCGTAAAATGTGACAATAAATTGATATCCGGACTGGGAGTTTTCTGAACTGTCATGCCACCTCTAATTTTAGAGGTAAAATATAAGCTAATCTCGAGCTATCGGCTACATAGGATAGGCAAAACGTACTCGTTGTTTACAAAGGACATCCATTATATCCTTCTCACGCTGCCGCTTATCAGGGTCATGCGCATACAGTACGTGGCCCTCACTGTTCCTACCCAACCTCTTCACTGCACATACCTGCGGTATTGGGCATTGAGCACAAGGCGGATCACACCGAGGTAGCTGGAGTTGCCGCTTGTAGACAGTCCCTCCAGTTCCTTCCCCGAGAAGCTCACTGGGAACTGGGGTACGAGGTGCTGAAGTTGCCTCTGGAGTTCTCTCGAATATATCAGGGAAGGTCCAACCTTGATCTATCAGGACATCTGGGGTTGCTGGTAGCCTATAATCCATGCACCGCCGCCCGCCTGAGAGTTGCATCCTGAATTTGGTGGGGTGTTTTCTGATTGTTTGGTTTGAACACAGCTTGAAGATTGTGATCCTGTGTGCAAATGATGTATTTAAGGCTGAATTGTGTGCGTGGAATGCAGCGAGTAACTCGGTGCCGATGCTGGCACGGATAAGGCTTCAGGCACGGCCAACGCATCCTCAAGCCCGTGGTAGGGTTAATTCTCACACAAACCGCACTATGAATTACAACTAACAGCTTCTCCATTGGTTCGGAATCACATCTATCATATATTATGCCTTTCCGATCCAACGGCTATGGGATCGAAAGATAGTACTCAAGAAACTACTCCGCAAGAAGACCTGATTGGACTTCAAAACGTGAATTTGATACGTTCATTTAAATCCTAACATATGACAGATCGAAGTAAGCTGCCTCCTTCATTAATACGAATTGATTATGAGGTGCAATAACGCAGATTGAAATGTATTGAGCCTGCTCACCCCAACCTTGTATTAGGAACATAGATAGCCAAATTGCAAATTGCACTGAAAAGGCGGCATGCACAACTGGAATTGATCATGATCCAAATGATCCAAACATATATGACCAACTGTGGTCATTTGGATTTGAATATGCCTTCAGCCTTACCCCGCATCGGCCAAAAAAAAACGTTTTTTTCAGGCATCAGTTATTTCAACTTTTTGCCAGGGTTGCTCTTTGTGAGAGTTTCGTAACTCATCCCAGTCGTACACTACATCTAAGCCTCAGAAATTCACTTGCGTCGAGTTCAAGCCCCCTGTCTATCAAATAATTCCAACAGTAGTCAGGCCCTGATCGTCTATACCTGCTTTACTATGGACCCTTTAGGTGGCGTAGGGTTTGTGTGTGGAGTCTTAGGGGTAATGGATTTATGTGGAAAGTATGTTTTATAATGATGTCCTCTGAGTTAGCTGTCAAACTCTTATTACTAGTATCTAATAGTAGACTAGATACGGTCAGATATTGATGACAAAGTACGAAACGTACAGTCACGTCGACTCAGCCCTCGCAGAAGTACTCCTCAAAACAAAAAACCATTGGCAGATTATTGAGGTAGAAATGGAAATCTTACGAAGCCTCTCCCACCGTTTAGATGAAAAACTACAACTTCACCTAGCTCAAATGTTCAAAATGCTCCAAGGGAAATTACAAGAAATTGTCTCCACCCTAGACACTGTCATCGGTGACAAGAAACAGGCGAAGGCGGTTAACTTAGACCAGGTTTCAAAGAAAAAAGGCAGTATCAATAAAATAAGATTTGCCAGCCACGCGAAGGGTACCATCGACAAGATTCTGAGGGACATGGACCACTGGCACGGCATGCTTCAACCTTATTGGTTTCTGTTGAGTCGGCTCCAAGATCCCGCTGTTGACCGACAGTTATCTACATATGCAAGGAGCGGGAGCAAGCAAGTTTGGAGGCTTCAAGAGCTTAGGAATGCAATTCACGGGGTGGGGAAACGCGAAGAAGGAATCTTCATCACGGAAAGTGAATGGATAGAGAACAGATCCCCAATCTTGTACACGGGAGGAGAAATTGCGCAAGATGCTGAAACACAGGCACACCTATATATCGAGTTGCTGGAGCCACATCCATGCACTACTGTAAATCTTGCACTGCAGAACGCCAGGGATCTTGGCCGTATACTCTCCGTCGTGGATCCAAGGCTTTTCTGTATTTTGGCGTGCAGAGGAGTAATTAAGTTTCCCGGGTCTTCCGGCAAGAGGGAATCCTTTCAACTGGTTTTCCAAATTCCTGAGGCCCTGCATAGCCCTCGAAGTCTTCGAGAAATATTACTTCACGATCAAAAATACCCACTCGATGAGCTTCTCAACTTTGCAAAGCAACTAGCTAGGGCAGTCATGTTTGTGCATACAACAAACTTTGTGCATAAGAATCTGCGGCCTGAGACGATTATAGCCTTCCAAGACAGTGCGACTTCAAGCTCCTCCACGCGCACCATCGGAGTTCCTTTCTTAGTTGGATTCCAGAACGTTAGACCAGCAGCCGGGGTAACCTATCTCTGTGAAGATGGAGAATGGCAGAAAAACCTCTACCGTCATCCTACAAGGCAGGGGACACTACCTGAAAATACCTACCAGATGCAACATGACATCTATAGCCTGGGTGTTTGTCTTTTGGAGCTCGGTATATGGCAGTCGTTTATCATTCCCGCTGAATTTAGTGAGAGTTGTGGTCCTAACCCCAACTTAAATATACAAAGGTACCTCAAATTACCCCCTCCGAAGCAAGCTCGCACAATCAAGCAAGAATTCTTAGATATGGCGACCAAGAGACTTCCAAGCCTCATGGGACCTCGATATACACGGATTGTGACGATGTGTTTGGGTTGTCTAGACCCGGGAAGCAATGATTTTGGCCACGAGCGTGAATTTCTGGACGTTGACGGTATTCTCGTGGGAGTAAGATATATCGAGAAGGTACGTTAAATGTGATTTAAACTATACTATTGTGGATAAATAACAAAACTATGAAGAAAAGTTCCTGACAATTATATACTACAGGTTATTCTTCAATTGGAAGAGATCATAGTATAGACCCAATTTGGATCTTTGTGGTAGGCTCAACCAAACTGTGCAAATGGGAAATTTCCACCATTGTGAGCTGCAAGTGCAAAAGAATGTATATATGTGTTCTAGGCGAGGCAGGTCGCTCGGTTTCTGAGTCGCCCAGCACCCTCAGAATCATTCCAAACCTTCAAGTTTGGACTACAAGAGGCCTAACTTTGTTCACAATCGTCCCACACAAACATAACTTTATATTTCTAGATATTTGATCACATTTTTCCTTCCTTCGAGCTTTTTTTCCCTTTTTTTAATTCTTAGCGCCACATATTGCTTAGCCTATTGAATGTATACCTAATCTTTAGAAGGTCTGAAGTGTGATGATCCTATCAATATTCTATTATGTCTCTGCGAGGTGAATTAACCTTACAGATCCACTAGTGTCAACTATCTAATAGGGGTATTCAGAGTAGAAGTATCCGGCGAATAAAACCGGATATGAAAAACCGAATAAAAAAAAGGTTGTTTTTTTTATCCGGTGGTTTACGATGAAAAAAAGAATTCAGGTCGGGGAAAAAGTATTCGGGAAAATCACAACTAGAGTACCGGATATTCCGGTGGATATCGCCGGATAACGGTTTTTTTATTCGGTTCATACATGGGTTTTCATATCTAGGTAGATATATCACGAGACTGCATAACTTGGCGTGTTCAGCATAGCTTAGTATGGTTAAGCAATGGCACAACAAAATGAGACTTGAAATTCTCTAAGTCATTTTTTGTATGAGCGCCTACTCAACTCATTTGAACTGGCATAACAACACATCTCAAGCAGCACCTCGAACCCTTCTGAGATCATAGGGCCTGAGACACGTGGAATAGGAAATGCCACGTGTAAGCAGAAAGCGGAAGCTGATTAGGGGGTATTGGAAAGAGTTAGAAGAGGGGAGTTGTATACAGGTGCAGCGAGTGACAGCAAGAACTGTAGAGGAGAGTTTGGAGGAAGTCGATGTGGGTTTGGATATGAGCATACTACCAACCTATCTCCTCGTGCAACCTCTGAATCCTGAGTTCCCCCCCCCCCTTCACCTTCATTCAATTCCCCTGGCCCCCCCATTCCCATTCTCAATTGACCTTTTAAACCTCCCATTCCCAACCCAACTCCATCTCCCATTACAACTGTTGCACATGCTCCAAGGAACTCATCTAGGATATCAAAAGCCGGGCATAATTTCTCCACCTGCTGGTCAAGCGTCAATTCTTCCCTCACCACCTTACCCCCAACCTTATACTCCCTGATTTTTGTTCCAGCCCCGTCTGCCTTAGCAACTCTTTAGCTTTGCTGTGACATGCAACCAAATATGCAACATGAGCCTTAGTTTTTTCTCCGCTGGGGTCTTGATGAAGAATTCCCAGTTTTTCCGCCCACTTCCGACACCAATCTATTACTTCTGCACGACTGATAGGTAGACCAATTATTCTTTATCAGCAATGGTATCTAGTTTCCCTGCCCATGCAATCTGGCTTCTGGCTTGTGAACTCGGTGAATGAACATCTTGAGATGCTGCACTAATGGCCTTTTTCCTCCCCATCTATTATCAAACCTGTTAGCCCCCCCTAACCCTATTACCTCATTTCACCTGCCTATACTTACCTCTGCTCCTTGAATAGAATGATTCTCACACTCTCTATACCGAATACCCTCACAAAATCTAGCCAAACGTCGATTTCGCGTGGTGTTGAGTTGCTCGCAAAATCGCTACCAGTAATGATTTTACTAGAATCCGTATGACAAAAGCCATTAGCATAAAATTTTTGCTGACTCATGACATGCTACACACGTGATATGCACCCTCATGTGACATGTGCATGCTGGCACATCTCGTGATCCGCCAAGACCAGATAAATGGTCCCAAAAAATCACCGCAAATATTCGACCCGGATATTTCGCAAAAGTATCCGGTTTTTTTTGAGGGGTATTCAGACTAGCGGACTTTTACGACCGGATAAATCCGGATGTTGTCTGAACCGAATACTTCTACTCTGAATACCCCTAATGACCAGAACGAGTAAGTTGGTAGTGTCCTTTCGATTTTGTGTGTAATAATCCCTGGCTCGCCTAAAAAAACAAATGACTCTTTGTAGCTCTAGCTAGCATTCGACGGTCTATCTACTGTAGCTGCTTTAGGACCTTAGTGGTGAGTCCTTGACTTGTGTGGAAGGAAGAAGAGAATAGAAAGATGGAAATAATAAGGTCCTAAGAGTTACACGAAGCCCCTAGGATATACTGAAAAGCTATTATGGAGTGGGCTTAAACCCCAAAACAATACGATATGACGACTCGAAACCCTTCTTGGTTCACCTAGGCCAGCTCGTACTGGGCGAGGTATATGGCTTGGCCTTACAGATTGCCTATGTACTTATGTACTGTAGTCCAAAATTGAGTACACCACTAGTTTAAGAACTCATTGCCCTATAGATTTTTCTAGTCTGTTTTTTCCTACGCCCAACTCTTGCACAGCCCGCAAGCATTGAAACAATATTCTATTACGGTATTCAAACTTACATATACAACGGTTAACTGGTCAACTGGATAAATTGCTCAACGGGTTGCAGCGACTTTCACCAGACCCAACGCTCCACCTCAGAGGCCTGTATTTAGCAAGCTTAATCCTAATATGTACTAGTCACTCGCATCCTATCCCTGAGTCAGAAGTGTGAGGAATCAGATGTATAGCAAAATTCTCGATCGTCTTGCAGTAGTCTGGCAAGTCTTACAGGATCTTAGATCGCGGGGTATTTGGCTTAGCTTTTGATCTTTGTCTCCATATAAAGATAGGCAATAGGATATACATCATCAGCCTATAAAGTACTTGACAGCTCATATAGATACCGAGACCCATCAGAGATAAGAAATACCAACAATCTTGCATGGTAGGTAGCACAACCTCATGATCATGGATGGAGCCGAGAGGAAGTTGAGCAGCTTATTGCTTGGATGGAGGATAATCAAGACAACTGCGAGGCAAGCAGGTTGCCTGGCATAAGGAAGTTAAAGAGCAAGCATTTGCAAATGAAGACTACATTACCGTCAAAAGAATCTCTGAAAAAATGAGGAATATCAAGAAAGCTTGGAAGGATTGCAAAGGCAATGCAAACACGTTCAGGATGGGGAGTTAGGACTGAGGATAGTGAGCAATATATCAATGAGGTATTGAAGCGGAAATGTCCTTGCTTTGGTGTTTGGAAGAGATATGGGGGTCACGTCCAAATGTATCTGTTATTCTGCATACGGAATCTATAGCATCTCAAATACCCTCTGAGCCAGCCAGCACCTTTGAGTCAAATATCTGAACAAGCTGCCAGAAGGGCGCACGACGCATGTGAAATAAAGCAATGAACGCAATCTCAGGGAATTCATAAATATATAGCAGTATCGTGCCTACCAGCACTAGTATCATGGGAAAGCTACAGGTGGGCGGCAATGATTTCTTATACTGCAAGTAGGTCCTGAATATGCTCCTCTTCGATCTCTTCCTCTTCCTCTTCTACCTCATCTAACGCCAGTAAATAGGAACATGCTGTGGTCTCAAAATATCCTGTAGAAGCTCGGCTTTTTCTGATGTCCGGAGCATGGTTGCGTATGATATGGGTAAATCAAATTGGTACTGTACAGGGTTCATTCCCTGGCCGTAGTACAAGGGTACCTCTAAAATAGCAAGGATATTTCTTAGTACTGACTTGCAACAACCCGTGATTTTGTAGAGATATAATAGTAGATCATCAGACATCATAGTAGAAGACAGACGTCAGAGTCCAGGCATTAGCATGGTCTAGAACATTAGACCGGAGAGAGCCTAGATCAAAGTCACGGTTAAGAACTTTAGACCTGAATTGACTGTGAAATCGGTATAAGCATAACAACCAGCTGTAAATATCTTTACTATTAATCATGCCTCCTAAACAACAGACAACGTATAAACAACGCTGTGAAGTTCAAGCTTTGGCTAAATACTGGTCTGCTGTAGCTTTGAAATAGTCATGGCCTAATATAACATACCGGCCCTCATACAGAGGCTCACACCAAAAGTCTTTTCCTCCTTCCGGTTTGGGAATCTTGCATATGCAATTCCTATGCACTGCATGCAGCTTGGCATTATTCAGCTCCAAACGGGTTCTAATGACAACGCATTTTATACCAGCCATGTAGCAATTTGTTTTACCTTTACTGTTGCTCGCCTCCTACCCGGGTAGCTTCTTTGGGTGCAGAACGTCTTCATTGTCACCTATATTACCTTATGCAGCGTCTGCTAAAGTATGCCAAGGCTACTTCGCCTATGCAGATAAACTTAGTGTATGCATCACTAATGCAGCAGGCTTAGCATACTCCGTAAGATACATTATAGACATTAGGTATGTTCAAGGTAGTATGACTATTAATTTCAGGGCAAAGTATAGGTAATAGTAAAGGTAAAACTCATCATTACATGGCTGCAATGCTATTGCAACCCGTTTTGGAGCTGAATAATGCCAAGCTGCATGTAGTGCATAGGCGTTGCATATGCAAGATTCCTAAACTGGAAGGAGAAAAAGACTTTTGGTATGAGCCTCTATATATTTATGTATATTTTTATCTCCCTTCATACTTGCTTTTCTTACCGGGTATTGGGCTTGTTTCTTGTTCCATTAAATATTAGTCTAAGTGCAGGAGCGAAGCTTAAAATCTGGAACCACTCGTGGACTATATGGTCACATCGTTTCTTCGCGATCTGCAAATAGCTATTCACAGGCAGTTTTTTTCTACTGTTTATAATGAGTTGTATTAGAGATCTTTCGCACTCTCATCCAGATCAACTGGGACCCCAGCCACACCCCTGCTACACTTTGGTTAACACAACAGCTGTTGCTTAACACTTCATCTAGATCTTTAAAGTCAAGTAGTACAGAGATTTAATATCCTATGGAGTATGCCAAGGCTACTGCATTGGTATTGTATACATAGCTTATCTGCATAGGCTTGGCATCACTGAATTACTATTATGTAGGTTGGGCATATACTGCATACAGCAATATAGGGACTATAAAGACACTCTGGACCCAAAGAAGCTATTAAGAGCTAGCACAGTAAAGACAAAAAGAATCTACATACCTGGTATAAAATGTAGTCTGGTTGGCACTATAAAATACATTGTTATTAGATCCAGAATAATGCCAAGCTGCATGAGGTACATAGGTATTGCATATGCCATTTTCGTGACATGTTGCTGGTTTGAGCTACAATTCTAACCAGACTAGTTGGCACTATAAAATACATTGTTATTGTTGAAACGTGTGCTACCATCTAGTGTTATCAGCTAGTGCACTTTACGTTACTACAGCATAATACCTGCTTTGCAGTATCTTACAATACCTGCTTTATGGTATCTCACAATACCTGCTTTGCAGTATTGATACTTACTTCGCAGTATCTTATAATACTTGCTTTATGGTATCTCATAATACCTGCTTTGTAGTATTGATACTTGCTTCACAGTGTCTTATAATACCTGCTTTGTGGTATCTCACAATACCTGCTTTATAGTATCTCTCAATACCTGCTTTGCAGCAATGCTACTCACGTAATTACCATTACTTGCTTTCCTTAGGCATTTGCTGTATTATCTCTTTCTCTGTATATTTGTGTATAAAGAGTGTTGGGGAATACCCTTCGAGTAGAGAATAACTAAGTTATTCATACAGATTGTGCACTCATATATTCGTACATATATCTCACATACTTACATACGCTCATATATTCTCACGTATATTTGCACATATACGTGCATTCTCATACACATACACAAATACCTTTTATAGGTAAAGTGGTTCTTTATTGACCATACCTATCTATCTGCTATGCTAGTGTTGCTACCATATCCTTATTCACTTCAATAGATTATGACCCCTTGGTGCACACTTCAGATAGATTCACCCGATTAAATACAACTCAAAAAACTCTACCTCTGAGTTCACGTTAAAAATGACTAATCAACTTATGAGCCCTACAATGTCTGCTCCAAGTACAATCGTTCCACTACCTGCAATGTCTGCACTGACTGCAACGTCTGCACCGACTACAACGTCTGCACTGACTGCAACGTCTGTACCGACTGCAACGTCTGCACTGACTACAATGTCTGCTGCTACCACAAGTGTTCCATCATCTAGAACATTGGCTATGAAAAGGTCTTTTGCCATCCCAAAAGACTTCAATCTTAAAGTCAAGCTCAACAGCATTGAGCCACTTGAGGGATTTAAGAACTACGAGAACTGGGCAGCACAGTTGACCATGATATTCTATACCATAAACTCTTTGGATATCGTCATTGATGGTGTTCATCTTGATGCCAATACATCACCAGCTGAACAAGATGGGTTTTCGTCTCTTGAAAAACAGGCAATGCTAATTCTTATTCGAGTTATTAGTAAACCTCTCATGAATAAGGTGGTTCAATTCAGATCACCTCATGACATTTGGATGTACTTGAGAGAGACATGTTATAAAGACTCTCCCTTCTCATTTGTCCATCAATTTGCTTGTCTAGGTGATCTCCTTCATGGAAAGGTTGAAAAGAACGTCTCAGAATTTTTAGATAAATTTGATACTCAATGGAATAGGGTTGCTCAAATGGTAACTGGTCCAGATGAGTATAGGCAGATGATCTGAAAATTCCTAAAATCTGACCGAGCAAAGAGGGATTGTTTATTGGCGGCTCTAAGCTATAATTATCCCAATTCGGTAGATAATTTGTCTACCAAAGTTAATCTGACTTATTCACAAGTCAGATATCACTTTCTGGCACTTGTATCTAATAATCAATTGGACCCACCAGGCAACCAGAACACTGCTCTCGTGATCAATTCTAGGAAGGGGTGTAAGCATCCTCCTTCTAAGGAAAAAGCAGTTGCAAACCAGAGCAAGCCAGTTGCAACACCAAAGTCCTGTTCGTACTGTAACAAGCATGGCGGAATTGCCAGTAGTCACATATGGCAAGAATATCGAAAGCTGAAGTGTGAGCAATCTCGCAAGCAAGATAAGATGAACATTGTAGCAAGCAAGCAAAGTCATATTGCAACTGCTCTAGTATCTGATGCAATGGAGATTGACTATTGTGCTTATATCAGTACAAACTTATACTCCTAGAAGCTTGATACATATGTATCAGCTCACATAACCTCTCACTTAGGAAGCTTCGAGCAGCTCAAGTCAAATAATGGAGTTATGAATGTTGGAGGAGATAACACTCTTTCTGTGGAAGGAATAGGCTCAGTTTTGCTGACATGCCTCCTTCCTAATAATGTTCTCAATACTATTCGTTTAACTGCTATTCTATATGTTTCTTCGCTAGGTCATTCATTGTGCTTGTGGAATGTATTAAGGAATAAGGGATATATGATGGAAGCGAAGGGCAATGATATTGTTGTGTTTCGTTCTGCTTGTTCTGTTAATTCAACTGATTCCGTCATTTTAGAGAGTTATAAGTAACCTATATTTATGGCCGAATTTAAAGGCAATCTCCCTTACATTATTGAAAAGAGAGAGAATTCGTTACTTGCTTTGAATCAGCTCTTCGGATCCAAAGCATCTAACTAGGCTTTGACGAGCTCTTTTAAAGGCTTTAATCAGGTTTCTATAAGCTCCGGATCTATCTCTAACGAGGCTTCTGGTTTTAGTCTCAAACGAGCCCTTCCAACTGCAATAGAAGTTACTGAGCTAGTCTCTAAGAAGTCCAAACTGCCAGCTCATCAGCAATCTTTTGCCTTCTGGCATAGATCTCTGGCTTACTCAAGTAAATTGATGCATAAGGCATATGTGGATGAATCTCTTATTCCTCCCATACCTGCTGAATTCTCATGCAAATCTTGCACTTTAGCTAAATCTGTGAATGCAGTTCCAATAAGCCTTGCTCAAGGCAGATCTACTCGTCCCTTCGAGCTTATCTACAGTGATTTGAGTAGAAAGCAACCTGTCCTATCATATAGTAATTCTCAATACTATATAACGTTCATTGATGATTTTACCAGAATGGGTTAGATATCGTTTCTAAAGAACAAGTCTCCGGATACAGCTCAAGCGATTCTGGAATACATCAACTTAGTGGAAAGGCAGTATAATACCACTGTTTTAAGCTTTATTACTGATAATGGTAGAGAATTCGTAGAAGCTGATAAATATCTTAGGATTAAGGGCATCAAGTATATCTACACTCCTCCTTACTTACATCAGTCAAATGGGGTCCCTAAGCGTTACAATCAGACAATACAGACAATGGTCCAAAGTATGCTTATTGATATTGCTGACACAAGTTCTCAAGCTCTACCCAGTGATCCGCGCCTTTGGGCAGAAGCATGCTCTGCCGCTGTCTACATCTGAAACTACTTACCTCATTCTAAGCTTACTCAAGCCAAAATGCCCTATGAGATGTTACACACTGCACAACCTTTTATTGCTCATCTGAAGCCTTTTGGCAGCCACTGCTTCATCCATATACCTGTTGAACGCAGACCTCCGGGTAGCAAGCTTCAGCCATGGGCAGAGAGTACAATATTCGTTGGTTACATAGATAGTTCTTCCATCTATAAAGTCCAGCTTTTAGCTAATAAGCTTATGGTTATCATTAAGGCACCTAATAGCATATTCGAATCTAGCAAGCCTTCAAACAAGTCCTGGAGTGAGCTTTCTAAGCCCTCGAACGAGCTCTCAGGCAATCCTTTAATTGAGTCTTCTATCTACATTTCTGCTGAATCTAATAAACTGATTGATTACCAGGATAACGAGCTTACCACAACCGCTCTTGCTGCCAATGAATTTGAACCTAAAACGTTCAAGCAGGCAACAAAAAGCGCAGAATCTCCAAGATGGTTTAAGGCCATGTAGGAAGAGCTTGAAAATCTGGGGGATCAGTCAGTATGGACAGTTGTGCCTTTACCATCTCCAAAGCACAATATTGTCAGTTACAAATGGGTCTACAAAATAAAGAAAGACTCATCAGGCAATATTTGCAGATATAAGGCTAGGCTTGTTGCGCAAGGATTTTTTTAGCAACCGGGGACGGATTTTGATGAGATTTTTTCTTCTATTGTAAGGTACGATTCATTGAGATTACTGATTGTTCTTTCAGTCTCTCTAAATTGGCCTCGACCGGATCAGCTTGACATTAAAGGAGCTTTTCTATATGGTACTCTAAACGAGGAAATTTATATGAAGCTTCCTCCTGGGTTTGCAGAACTAAAATCTTCTGCTAATAATAATAATAATAATAATAATGAGCAACCAAAGCAATGCGTGCACCTTCACAGATCCATATACGGACTCAAGTAGCCATCGAGATAATAGTATCAAAGGTTGACTGGCTTCTTGCTACCTTTAGGATACGTGACAGCTAACTTTGATCCATGTGTACTCATTCATGTGGAATTACAAGTAATCATCACTATCTACGTGGACGATATCACTCTTGTAGGCTCTAACAGCTATGAAAGGGAAAAGTTGAAGAATTCACTGAAGAATGAGTTTAATCTCAGTGAACTCGACCCTTTAAGCTGGCTTTTAGGTATCCAGATTGAATGGAGTATTGACTGTGTTACCCTCTCACAGCAAGCATATATTGACCAATTGCTACTAAAATTTGGAATGCAGGACTGCAACCCGGTCTCTCTCCCCATGGAACCTAGCAAATTGAAGAGTTTGTTAAAGGCCTGTGAGGGTAATAATCTTGCTGACTCATCCAACTTTAGACAGATAATTGGATCTCTTATATACCTAGTAATTGGTACTAGGCCCGATCTTGCATTCACAGTGTCTTCTCTTTCTCAGTTCTTGTTAGAACCTATAAAAGTGCATATGGGTGTGCTAAAATAGACTTTCCATTACCTTAAGGGAACAAAAAGTTTAAAGCTTACCTATAATAAGCCTGATATCTCAGACTCATTGTGTTTATCAGGATACTCTGACTCAGACTTTGCAGGAGATAGGAATACCAGGAAATCTACTACGGGAAACATATTTCAGATAGCTGGTAATACAATTTACTAGAGATAGCTAAAGCAATGTTGTATTTCCACTTCTATGGTCGAAGCTGAATACATCGCACTTTCCACCTCTTCCAAGCAGCAAATATGGCTACAGAATGCTCTGGCAGAACTCTGTGTTAAGATCCCTTGCGCAATTAGTGCTGATAACAATAGATCAATAGATTTATCTCAAAATCCTTGTATCAGTGACAAGAGCAAACACATTGATGTTGCTTACTACCATATCAGAGATCTGGTGGAGACAGGCAAAATTACTGTCTTGTGGATACCGAGTGCTAGCAACCTAGCTGACATCTATACCAAACCTCTTCCTACTCCGCAGTTTCTCAACCTTAGGAACAAGGTTTTACATGCAAGCTGATCAAGTACTCTTTTTACCTTATTTTTTTTTTTTTTCCTTACTTGGGTTTTTGGGTTTTTAACAAGACTGATCATGCTTGAATCTATATAGCAGTATTTGCTGAGGAGGGGTGTTGAAACATGTGCTACCATCTAGTGTTACCAGCTAGTACACTCACGTTACTATAGCATAATACCTGCTTTGCAGTATCTTACAATATCTGCTTTGCGGTATCTCACAATACCTGCTTTGCAGTATTGATACTTGCTTCGCAGTGTCTTACAATACTTGCTTTGTAGTATCTCACAATACCTACTTTATAGTATCTCTCAATACCTGCTTTGCAGCAATGCTACTCATGTAATTACTATTACTTGCTTTCCTTAGGCATTTGCTGTGTTATCTCTTTCTCTATATATTTGTGTATAAAGAGTGTTGGGGAATACCCTTCGAGTAGAGAATAACTAAGTCATTCACACAGATCGTGCGCTCACATATTCGTACACATATCTCGCACACTTACGTGCGCTCATATATTCTCACGTATATTTGCACACATACGTGCATTCTCACACTCACACACGCATACCTTTTACAGGTGAAGTGGTTCTTTATTGACCATACCTATCTATCTGCTACGCTAGTGTTGCTACCATAACCTTGTTCACTTCAATAGTTATTAGATCCGGAATAATGCCAAGCTGCATGGGGTGCATAGGTATTGCATATGCCATTTTCGCGACATGTTGTGGTTTGAGCTACCGTAGTAATTGGCAATTAACGCCCCCCTTCTCACCCCCCTATATTTATAGGGTGTATATTGAACTATTCTACATATATCTTAAGTACATATGTAACGCTATCTATGTATAGTTAGGTACCAAGGAAAGACAGTTAGCATCAGAAGGCTGGTGCTTGAGTCCGTAGTTCATCTGTGCAACCGCACCAAGAACTCTAAATATAGGGGGGGCGTTATGTGAGAAGGGGGGCGTTAATTGCCAATTACTACGGGGTCTTTCATGCTGATCTGAAGTGCCAACCAGATTATGATCGATCTGGATTATAAATATAGGGGGTGCGTTATGTACCCCGGCCACCCCCTGGCCCCCCTGACCCACCCCGGTCACTATCACTTCTTGTGAGACCTTTCGCACTCTCATCCAGATCAACGGGGACCCCGCCCACACCCCTGCTACACCTGCTACACCCTGGTCAACGCAACAGCTTCTACAACTTTGACGGCAGAATTCTCCAACCTCTCCTGACCTACTTGTATTTAAGCTACCTGCTTAATCGCTAAGATACCCTTTATTAACTTTGGTATAAGATAGTCGTAAGCTAGGTCTGATAACCGATGAGGATATGCAAGCCGTGCAAGTATTTAATGTCGAATACCTAATGCGCATTAGATTTCGTTAACGCGCTCCGGTAACCACGAATAGAGATCCGACCAGAGTTCTTCCGCACCCAATAAATTAACCGTCTACTGGGAAGTGTGATTTCCGCATTTCTTTTTTCTGTCGCCAAAAGGTGCGACTAGTAATGTCTCAATATGTAGCTTTTAACAGTTCATACTTAATTAACTTGTACGGCGAGAAACGAGAAAGCCCTTATCGGTTCTTCCCTTACGGCCAGCCCTCACAATTACAGAACCCCAAACACCGACACTTGTTCTTCAGAGTTGCCAGTCGAGACTTCTCGTCTATAGCTACCGATAGCAGCTGTAAGCCGTCCTCTCGGAGCCTCTCCCTATAGGCTACAGCTACTCTTATGGCTATATATCAGTGGTATATTGGGATGTATAATTGCTGGATCTGTCGTGCTGATCCTTCTGTTCCTGTTAAACCAGGCTGAAGCCTCTGACTTTTCAAGTTTTGCAAAAAGCCGCAAACACTTATTTCAACAGCGTGACCCCACTACAGAAAGAAAGTGAGCTACCAACGTAGTCCTGGTACCAGTCCCACCAGATACTTGCAGTTACACGAGTTCGCAAAGACCACAATCGTTAAGCAAAGATATACAAAACCTATAGGGTACGAGTTCCCGCGGGATTGCTACTGCCACCAAACTCTTACCATAGTCAACTTTCTTCAAGTGGAGGCCTCATTTTCACCTTGATATTCAAATGGAGTTAAACGTGGTCATGACTGAGGCTGGGGCTGGTTACGATATTTCGAGCAAAGATCTGCGGATGTGCCCTGAGAAAATCGGATCTGGCAGCTTGAATGATGTGTATCGGGGACATTTAACAGCAGGTCTACGGTGGCCTCGTAGGCGTGTGTGTGTAGTCAAAAAGATAGTGCGAGATAGCAGCCTTTTTCCAGCATCATTTGCAGTGAAGCAGATAAAAGCTGCTGCAGCGGTTTTACAGGTATGTGCTAGTGCCCTAGGGTAGTTATTACCATCGATATTCGGATGCTAATTTTTATATGGTTGTCAAGAGCGACAAGGCACCGGATGGCTGGTTTGTGAAGCTGGTTGGTGTATCGGCGGATGAACACTACTTTTATCTAATTCAAGAGGATATGGCGGGGGGGGTTCTTCGAAAATGCATAGATGAGCCATGGTTGGAAGGGGATGCAAAGATTTTGGGCCGGCAGTTATTTACGAGCATGAAGTTTATGCATGACAATCAACTCATGCATCTGGATCTGAAACCAGGAGTTAGGATTCCTTCCCATCTGACCTGTTTGTGCTTGCCACCCGGGGGAATTTGAGTATTAATTGGATAGGACTAGGTAATATACCCAAGTTTCAAAGATGATGGGACCATTCAGTTCAAGGTCAGCGACCTCGGTGTTTCTAAGCGCACTGCATTTGACACAACCTGGCCTCTTGAGCTAAAAAAGATAACACCGGGCCGCCCGCGCGAACGAGCTTATATGGCAGCCGAAATCTACGAATTTAGCGGTGACACCAGAGTCTTCACAGACCGTGTTGATTCCTGGTCTGTGGGATGCATCCTTTATAGAGTCCTAACCGGGGCAGACATATTTCCCAACCTCCTAACCATGGTAAAGTATTTCAATATCGGTCAGCCAAGTCCGAGGGAGGGGTTGATGGCGAAAGGACTAAGCGAAACCGGGATCTCATTCATAGAAAGCCTGCTTTATCAATATCCCCAGCGTCGATTATCTGCTGCGGATGCACTTCAACACCCCTGGTTAGAAATTGACGAAGCGCATCGGCTCAGTGAGAGCTTGAGAGAGAAGTTGCATATGGTCATAGACAAGAACACACAGAGCTGCATGTATGTTTTCCCACTGCCTTTGGGAAGGCCTTGCTCTCTATCTGACTGACAAATGTGGATCTTTGGTAGGACCTGTCCTGCACCTGAGTGCGACGTGCATGGCGAAGTTTGTCCATTGATTCCAGACAGTCCTGGCATGTTCTCTACGATACCGGGTGATAGTGTACCGAATGAACAAGTTGACCAAGAATTATCACTTGTACCTACAGAAACGCTCACTCTTGAACCTCCTAGGTCGTGGCTCTCGAGTATTGCCTCACGGCTATTTTCTTTATTTCGTCATTAACTCCTGCGAGGCCTCAGGGTTCTCCCAAAAAGTTTCTGTTAATTATATATGTCTAGGCAGCTAAGCTTTCCTTGGAGGTAGTTAATAATTCCTTCCTCATAGTCTCTTCTCTGCATCAGTCAGCACATGCATATATAAAGTCTTCACGTAATAGTCTGCAGATAATGCCAATAGTTAGTCAAAGTTTACTCTCTGTTTTTTCTCATAATAATTGAACGCCGCCAATTCGAAAATCACCATGGAAAGCAGTCTGAGAAGGCAGAAAAATAGAGAAAGCCAACTCGCATGTGGTCCTGATTTACCTATTATAAGCAAAGAATAAGTACTAAGGTTAATACAAACTTAAAACATGTTGAAGAGATTTACTGGTAGCACCGTCTGCACATAGAGGGATGTCAATACTAGACTTTGGGCTTGTGTTTTACAGTTATGGGGAATATGAATGAGAGCGGACGTAATACCACCCGTAGCATACTGTGCCTGATGAGAGCTGGCCGTCCGGCAACTATTATGGTGTATACGTTCTGGTCCGTTGCGGAATTCAGTCCAATGGACAAGGCATCTCTGGAATTGCAGGGCGGTTACGGAATGGCGTGTATGTGCACTCTGGGCATTGTATGAAGGCAAAATGAGTGGAAACCGGGCCTTTCAATTTATCTGCTTGCTCAAACATCCGCTTGCTCAAACGTTCTTGCTTAAAGTGATGCATGCTCAAAAATCCGCTTGCTTGAAGCTCTGCATACTAACCTTTATATCGTTCTCTTACTATACTAATGATCATGTGTGCTTTAGTGAAGTTTTTTTTTTTTTTTTTTTTTTTTTTTTTTGAAGTCTATACGCCTATGGAGCCTAAGGCTATGAGGAGGCCCCGATCCCTCATCTTTAAAGACTCAGTACACCCTCGGAACAACGGGCTACATAAACGTCCTACCTCCCTAACAAAAAAAATCGTGACAGAAATAACCCCTACCTCTGCCTCCACGCCCCTACGCCGGCCGACTCCCTCTAGGAATATATATCTTCCACCGCCACGCCTTAACCGGCCCTGGCCCCTTAGGAATGAAAGTGAACAAAAGAAATTCGTAACCCCCGCTGTGAGAGATCGGAAAGTTCTGAGCTGTTCAGGGTAACGAGCGTAGCGGGTTTTTGTATTCTAGGAGTATTATCAATCAATAGAGAGGTTTTGGTCCCCTGTAAGAACGACAACTTTCAACCCATGTCGCAACCCTTAGACCCCGGTAAGCACCAAAGCGCCAAAAAAGAGGTTTTGGAATTCCGTGGATATCTCTCATTGCTATCCCGTTAGTAATCGGCGTACCCTGCATAAGCATGCAACAAATATCTTATCATTTTCTCATTTTATGCAGGCGGGGGCACGAAACTTTTTGCCGCCTAGGTGTACGTACGAACATATGGCAGATACCACCAACAAAACTACGGATACCATGGTCAACTGGGGTGTACTTCTGATAGCTCAGTATACCACTGTCCTTGCAGCAGATATCTTTTCTCGTGAGGGGGGGTCTGTTGTGACATTTTGTGATGGGTTCAGTGTTTTTCTTTGTTATGCATATATACGCCACCTGTGTGAATAATTTGATGCCAAGCGAGCAATCTAACCCTATCAAGATATTTGTTATTAAAGGTAGTGCCAAGAAACCCAGAGATAGACCATTGACATCGTTAGCCAAAAATGTCGTATTGCTATCTTTTTACCCCTGCTCGTCTTAAGCATGAACCAAGCAAGTGCATTAGTGTGTAGCGGTTACTGTGGTAACAACCATTCTTACAGGGGACCAAAACCTCTCTAATGAATGCTTTTTTCTTCTTATTCACATGCACAGAAGTACAGGTTTGTTTCACTTGATAGCCAGCGTTAATTGCTGCTGTCGAACTGCAGTTTTCGCTCTTTTTTTACAGAATACACTACCTCGTGTAAGATCTATTTCACTGGCTTATACAAGTGTCGAGGTTTGTATATCTCTAGTTCATTTTGCTGGTTACTAGAGCATTCCGCCAGTTCAAAAGTTTCTCCACATACTCTAAAGTTTCTATAACAAACCACACCGACATCAATTTCCAAGGACTGAGTGAAAGGACGCTCACAAAGAAGAAAAAGCTTCCGACGTCGGCGGAAAGTGCATTATATTCCCCTCGAGCTCGCGAGGAATGATACTTTAAGTTCATCGGGCAAGGACAAGAACTACAGTCAAACCTTGCTATACCGGACGACCAAAATCTGGCCTTTTCTGTTCGGTATAGCAAGGTTCCGTTATAAAATAATACATGGGTATAATACAGGGGTACGTGGCACAAGGTTCATCAGCCAACATGTTACGAAGCACCAGATCTGTAAAAAGCGACAAGATCCCAAGCATGCGAAGGAGAAATTGAGTGAATTTGGAAAACATTTCTTAGACTTCGAGGTATGAAGACTGGTAGATCTATGTTGGTAAAGATACTAATATAAAGCAGGGTCGAGCTGTAGCAACATCAAACGTTGTCACACATCTTATGTGATAGTAAGAAATGGCCTGAAGTTGATCTTACAGCAGGTGATTTATGGAAGAAACAGCAGTGAATATATCAATACCCTGGTTTTAGAGTAGTATCTACTTAAGGATTCCGTTATAGCAAGGGCAAAATATATGTAGATAGTAGTAACTTCTCTGTATTCCGCTGTCCGGTCCGGTATAAGCAAAAATCCGTTATAGCAAGGGTGATTTAGGTGAAAAGTCACTAGTTTGATAGCGGGGCTGAAAAGTATTCTGGTACAGCCAGGTTTCCGTTATACTTGCACTCGGTATAGCAAGGTTTGACTGTACCTAGCACTTGGTGGCGTTCAACTAGCGTGCAGCGTATAAGCCCCTCCAATTTGTATGGGCTGTACGGCGTATAAAGGCCCCTACCTACTCTACGGTTTTTTTCGTACAAATGGTTCTATGGAGATCGGTAGTTTATAGGGGTATTAAAAGTTAAATTTATACGCCGTATATTTCGAATATCTTGGCAACCGACGAAAATCGCCACACAACCATATTAGGGGTATTCAAAGTTAAATTTGGAGCCAGAATTCTTGTGCGTATTTAACGCCGGAAAAAACGGCCTAACTTTGAGTACCACGCGAAAAAAGGCGAAAAAAGCAGCGTTTTTATGCGCCCCAAAACCCCGTTTACTCCACGTTCGAGTTTGCCAAAATCCCCACATATTGAATTTAAGGCTAACTGGAAGCTAAGACAAAAGTAGTTAGCGCTTTAGGTAAGTTAGTCAGGTTGTAGTCTGGTTGGCACAACACCCTCCTGTGTTGTGCTAACTAGACTAGTCAGGTTAGCACGTGTACACGCACCCATTGAGACTAGATTCGATGTAATCAATTCGATCAGGTCCCCACATTTCAATACACCACTACGACATATTGAGTTAGGCTATCGAGGTAGGGTCTGGGTTTGAGAATCGTAGATCAAGTCATACCAGTAGCTAACTTAGAGTGAAGATGAGGCCAAAGCGGACATGATCTCAGAGAAAGACACAACCAAAAGAGAGCCAGGAGGATGAAACGCTGGCGGGGGCAGAAGGGGGTGGGGGTCCAGGGGGGGCAAAGGGGAGCATCAAGTAGAATACAGACCCTATGAGATGAATCACATGAGGTTCTGTATTTGACAAAGTCGCTGAGAGGGCAGACAACCTTGTGCCTACTACGAATTGAGACTAGCCTTTCACTAAGGCTAATCCACGTTGTCCGGGAGACATATATTTACTTGACTTTTTGTTCTTGGCAGAATTCGCATAAAACAAAGCCAGATTTGCATTTAAATGGAGTCGATTTCAGCCTTTTCTTTCTGAAATCAACGCAAAAAAGTTTGTGTGGTGATGGTCGTAAAAAACGAAAAAAATGAAAAACCACTGATCTGAAAAAAATGTTCTTTTCGCCCAAAAATCTTAACTTTGAATACCCCTATTTATCCATGATTTGACCATGGAAAAATCAAGCCAGACTAGGAAAAACCATATATCCCATGGACAAGTAAGACAGGTTCGTATTGCATTGCAGTAAGCAACTAGCAATCAACTAGCCAGAGGTAGTAACAATACTAACAGTTGGTAGGTACTGGCCTCTAGATGGCAGTATATGTATTTACGCGTCAACCACAATATTCTCTACCACAACATCCTCGATTGACAATACTGCCTGTTATAGAATCTCTAGTATATATTCTTATACATACATTAACATGTATTCCTATATCATTACCATTCTTCTTGCTTTATTAACTCATATGGTTAGTCTTGTGACTCTGAGTCACCCTATCCCAGTCGATCTGATACAGATATCAGTAGACTGTCAACTTCTGGCAGAACAAAATCAGAGTCCTGAGGCTCTAAGTGCCAAAATCTAGGAATGGGTCTCGCAATATTGTGATGACCAACTGGTATATTTCCCAGCTGCAAAGGGAGCACCACAACTAGTCTATCTGCCTCAGCCAATACAGAAAAGGGTTAAGTGGGCTGATAGTTGGGTAGACTCTGATTTGAGGTCTATGAGACACTTTGATTTGTCTGATGTGAAGACTTCTATAATAGCTGATTCAGATATTTCTGTAATGAATGATACTAGACAGTAGTCATTCGGTACCGTTTATACAATCTATATCCGCTTGGGGACGGATGT
>ML121573.1:340103-357011 GCA_003788615.2 Terfezia boudieri ATCC MYA-4762 | reverse complement strand
ATGACCTGCATCTCGGATAGTTTAGCGTAATTATTCAGGCGGTCTACCTCTGTTAGGTAGTCAAGGACTGATCCTATTTTCTTCAGTCCAGCCAACTCGTGGTATGCTCGGTCCGATTGGTAGTGATCTCCGTAATATAATGCCATAGCCTCCTTAACCTGTGCCCAAGTAAGATACTTAACTCGATTAGCCTTCTACCAGTCTAGTGCCTTCCCTTCCAAACATAACCCAACATATGCGAGCTTCTGATCTTCGTTTCGAGTGAGAGTGATGAGGAAGTAGTCATCCATCGGGAGTGTCCAGCCCTCCAGGTGTTCTCTGTTTCCTTTGAATTTGTTCGGAGGTGGTGCTTTTCCGGCCACCTGTCTATATTCAAAAATTCCTAACTCTGCTGGACGTTGTGGTGGTAGGGTAGGATCTCGTGGTCTTGGTCGTGGTCCTGGTGGTGGTGGTGGTGGTGGTAGTATACCGCCTGCTGCTTGTTCGAGTCTTTGTGCTGTATTCATAGGAGGATGTCTCGGTTGGGGGGCCTGAACGTGTTGCTCTACTGCTATTAATCATTCCTCGATTCCCCTGAATCGTGCGTCTGATTGTCTTTGGTACCACTCTCCTTGCTCCTTGAGATAGCTAAGGTTATGGTCAATACATTCGAACTGCTTACCACTGTATTGCTGTCCGGATATGATGAGGTTCTGGATCTGTTGGAGAGCAGTTTGAGTATCATTCGATAGTTGTATATGGCTATTAGCGGCAGCATTGGCTGTGTTCTGGATATCTGCTGCTGTCCTGTGAATGAAATCGTCATGAGTCTTCTGGGTCTGCTGGAGTTGCTGTACTTTGGCAATTGCTGCTTGCTTTTCGGCTTCCAAGCGTTGAATCTGTGCTTTCATAGCTATATAGCCTGGATCGATAGGTGTTCGGTAGCGAGCAGCAGGTTGCTTGCCTTTGGTCGATGGTCCTGGTGGTGGTGGGACCGAGGGTGCTACTGAGCGAACAATAGGCTCTGGAGAGGAAGAGGACAATGATCCGACTCCTATTTGTTGGCGGGGGGTACCCCAATGTTCTTGGAACTGTGGGGTCTGGAACGGGGGTGCGTAGTGTTGGGTAATAAATTGTTCAGCTCGTTGCTGGGCCTGGACAATACTATCTTCGTCGTTATCAGGCATGGGCTCATCGGAGCCTGGTCCGAGTAATCCTCTCAACATTGACATAGTTGTAGGGGATTTGGGGGTGTTGGTGTCTATAGAGGTGTATAGACAAGCGGTGTAATGTTACAGGCGAGCTGTAACTACGAAAATACTTCGGAGTATTGGTAAACAAAAGCGGAAATAAGTATAAACGCAGTTATAACTCGGGTGTAGTACGGACTCGATAAGAGTAAAGCTATATGAGACTTAGAACACCGCTTGGGTCTTATTCTATTAACTATGTAAAAGCGGTAGCTTATATAGAAGCGTTGATCTGATAAACCCTTATCAGATCTGGACGACACTTCCTAAAGCAGAGTAGCAGCGTTGCAGCCTGGTATTGCCTAACTGGGAAGTCCCTTCCCGATTAGGATCTACGCAGGCTGACATACATTGATTAGGCAGCCTGGACTTCAACGCATTGCAGTCAGGCTGATATACAGGAGCTGAAAACCTAATACAACCAATAACGATACATGAACGACAAACATAAGAACCATATGGAATATTATAGAAGAGAATACATGTATGAGAACGCATTCAGAGGTCACATACTTCCTTCCTCCAATACCCGTCCAATCCAGGACACATTACCCGCATCTGTATGGTTGATCAGGCCATATCAGTCTGCAGCCGTAAATAGGTATTGGGATATCCCCTAACTAGGGTAGGTCTCTTACCTGAGCCATAACAGTACTATCATAGAAGTGGCCAAAGGTTTGTAAGTATATGAATAGTGAGTTTCTGGATTCATATTGTTCGTTGTATCGAGTGCATTTGAATAGTAGGGAAGATTTTCCACCTCAGTGAGTTTTCTTTACTATTGCGTTAATTGTTGCATGAGATTCCTCTTCTTCTTATGGATTCACGACATCCTTGATCCCTAGCATTCTCTTTAGTCTTAAGAAGTTCTCACAGTTTAGTGGTTTAGTGAAAATATTTGCGATCATTTTCTTGGTTGAGTAGTATTTTACTATGATACGTTTTGTCTCTACTAATTCTATTACATACTATTGCTTAATCTGGATATGCTTTGTACGTGAGTCATAGGTAGGATTTTCGGTTAGGTAGTTCACTCCATTGTTATCACCTAGTAATAAAGTAGGTAATTTTATTGAATAACTTATGCCCATGAAGAAGCAGTATAGCTACTCAGCTTCTTTTGCAGCCTCTGTAGCTGCCACATCAGGAAAGAAATTTTGGCGTCCGGACACTCTGCAGAGGCGCCCGAGTGCTACTGCTTTTTCCTCTGCCTCCCGTGGCACCTAGGGCGTCCTATATCTAGTACATTCTTTCCTTCTGCCTCCTATGGCGCCCAGGGCGTCCTGTACCTATTGCATTCTAGCCTTCTACCTCCTGTGGCGCCTAGGGCATACCTCTCCGACCTTCGGCCTTCCAGGGCATCCTGTATGTACTTATCTAACCCCTTGCATCGGGATGTCAAATGTGCAACTCCTCTATAGCCTCTACGAGAGTCTGATCGAGACTAACTCCTCTGCCTCCAGGCGTGTTATTCCTTAATCTTCCATGCGCCGGGCACCAGGTATCTAAATCCTCTGCCTCTGGGTGCCAGGTGTAGTATGCCCTACTAATGCAACCCAACTCAGGAATACCCAGTATTAAACCCCGCCTATTACGGCTTCCTTGGATCTCGAACCATGCATAGTACTTCAGTCAAGAATGGATGGTCTTTAGCTTCCCTACAATAGGGCCCTGCTACGCGTAATCAAGCATACACATGGTTGTGATCACTCTGGCAAACAAGTATAGTAAAAATTTATAGTATTCCAATTGTTTATATACACATAAGCTTGTTAACCAAACTACAGGATTATAACTAAACCTTCGCCGACCTCCCTATAACGCTGGCCAAATGAAGTACTCATTCCTTAACCAAGCATGACAGGCATGAACATGGACGAGCTAACGATACTTACACATTCGCCGCCTTGATCCTGGCAATTACAGGCCCATTGCAAGTTGCAACCATCGCCTTGATAATCTTGCAAAATAGGTCAGTTATGCATGCTCACAATTGGCCAGTGCAACACCCTCACCTCTATCAATTGAACTTGCTCCGTCGCTTACCTAGGAGATAAGTTAGCAGTACGTGCACTTATTGGAAGCCTAGAAATGCTCTAACCTAGCATGCACATATCTGTAGCATGGCAGCGTCGACGTTGGAGATATGGCAGCATCAATATTGGAAATATAGCAGTGTAGCCATTAGAGATATGGCAGCATCCATGTTGATGTATAGCAGTTCTTATATTAATCGCTTGGATAATTCTGCAAGATAGGTTAGTTATGCGTGCTAACATTTGGCCAGTGCAACACGCTCACCTCTATCAATTGAACTTGCTCCGTCGCTTACCTAGGAGATACGTTAGCAGTGCGTGCACTTATTGGAAGCCTGGAAATGCTCTCACCTAGCGTGCACATATCTGTAGTATGGCTGCGTCGACATTGGAGATATAGCAGCATAGCTGTTAGAAATATGGCAGCGTCGACATTGGAAATATAGTAGGGTCTACATTGGAGATATGGCAGCATTGACGTTGGAGATATAGCAGCATAGCTGTTGGAGATATGGCAGCGTCGATGTTGATATATAGCAGTTCTTATATTAATCGCTTGGTTAATTCTACAAGATAGGTTAGTTATGTGTACTAACATTTGGTCAGCCAAACACTCTCACCTGCATCAAGTTAACTTGCTCAGTCACTTCCCGCACACTGGGAGATACGTTAGCTATGTGTGCTCTTGTCAGAAGTCTAGTAATGCTCTCATCTAGCATGTATATATCGGAGGTATAGCAGCGTCGATGTTGATATATGATAGTTCTTATATTAATCGCTTGGATAATTCTGTAAGATAAGTTAGTTATGCATGCTCACATTTGGTCAGCGCAACGCTCACACCTGTATCAAGTAAACTTGCTCGGTTGCTTACGGCCCACTAGGAGAAACGTCAGCTATGCGTGTACTTATGGCAAGCCTGGCAATACTTAATTGGAGGTATTGCTGTGTCGACGTAGGAGGCATTGCTGTGTCGACGCGGGAGGCATTGCTGTTTCGACGCGGGAGCTGTGTCGATGAGGCTGTATGTTGAGGAAGTGTCGGCATTAGAGATATGGCTTAAAGTAATTACTTGGTTGTTTCTGTTAGAGAAGTCAGTTATGTATGCTCACATTTGGTCAGGGCAACAACACTCTCACCTGTATCAATTGAACTTGGTCGGTCATTTAATAAATGCTGTAGATAGGTCAGCTATGTGTGCAAATATTGTAGGCCTGGCAATACTCTCACTTCATGAGTTTCCTTGACTTGTGTTGTAGGCAACGCCCTTAAGGTTGAGATGTGTGCCAGCAGAAGCTGCCACAGCAATTGGGATGGCAGGGAAATTAGGGGTATACTAGTATACCTGACTAGGTGTGATGAACCATGCTTGGCAGCCCTTGCAGCCATGTGCTCGGCAATACCAACTTAGAATGGCAATACATGCATGTGATATGGGTGTGCAGGCCATAGTCATCTTCGGCTTATCCCTCCGAAGGCTAGCGTATTTACCTGGCCTGTGAGGTAGGTACAGAACTCCTCTATCACAAGCTCATAAATGTGCTGCTGGTGTATTGTAGGAATTCATACAGCGGCTTCTGTAGTTGTATGAATTCATGGCGGCCTCTACATTTATTCCCGGCTTATATATATATATGGAGTTCATACATTCGCGGCTTCTATATATTGAAGGAATTCATGTATTCGTGGCTTCTATATATCGAAGGAATTCATGTATTCGTGGCTTATATATATATATGATATATACAAGGAATTCATGCATTCGCGGCTTATATATATATATGGAATTCATGCATTCGCGGCTTATATATATCGAAGGAATTCATGTATTCGCAGCTGATATATATTCTAGGAATTCATGCATTCGTAGCTTCTATATATCGAAGGAATTCATGCATTTGTGGCTGATATATATTCTAGGAATTCATGTATTCGTGGCTTCTATATATCGAAGGAGTTCATGCATTCGTAGCTTCAATATATCGGGGGAATTCATGCATTCATGGCTGATATATTATTCTAGGAATTCATGCATTCGTGGCTTCTATATATCGAAGGAGTTCATGCATTCGGCTGATATATATCGAAGGAATTCATGCATTCGTGGCTTCTATATATCGAAGGAATTCATGCATTCACGGCTTATATATATCGAAGGAATTCATGCATTCGCAGCTGATATATATCCAAGGAATTCATGCATTCGTAGCTTCTATATATCGAAGGAATTCATACATTCGTGGCTTATATATATATATGGAGTTCATGCATTCGTAGCTTATATATATCGAAGAAATTCATGCATGCACCACATATATGCATATGATTGTGGCAGACCCAGGAAATTTCCAGATCTGGGTCAAGATAGTGCTCTTGGCATGGACACTAGTCAGGCAAGCATGCATGAATTCCTGATATATAGAAGCCACGAATGCATGAATTCCTTCGATATATATAAGCCGCGAATGCATGAACTCCATATATATATATAAGCCGCGAATACATGAATTCCTTCAATATATAGAAGCTACGATGCATGAATTCCTTCGATATATAGAAGCCGGGAATGTATGAACTCCTTCAATATATAGAAGCCATGAATGCATGAATTCCTAGAATATATATCAGCCAGGAATGCATGAATACCTTCGATATATAGAAGCCACGAATACATGAATTCCTTCGATATATAGAAGCTGCGAATGTATGAACTCCTTCGATATATAGAAGCCGCGAATGTATGAACTCCTTCGATATATAGAAGCCACGAATGCATGAATTCCTAGAATATATATCAGCCGCGAATACATGAATTCCTTCGATATATAGAAGCCACGAATGCATGAATTCCTTCGATATATAGAAGCTGCGAATGCCAGAACTCCTTCGATATATAGAAGCCATGAATGCATGAATTCCTTTGATATATAGAAGCCATGAATGCATGAATTCCTTCGATATATAGAAGCTGCGAATGCATGAACTCCATATATATATATAAGCCGCGAATAAATATAGAGGCCGCTATGAATTCATACAACTACAGAAGCCGCTATATGAATTCCTACAATACACCAGCGGCATATTCATGAGCTTGTGATGGAGGAGTTCCGTACCTACCTCACGGGCCAGGTAAATACACTAGCCTTCGGAAGGATGAGCCGAAGGTGACTATGGCCTGCACATGCATATCACATACATGTATTGCCATTCTAAGTTGGCATTGCTGAGCACACGGCTGCAAGGGCTGCCAAGCGTGGTTCATCACACCTAGTCAGGTGTACTAGTGCACCCCTGATTTCCCTACCATCCCAATTGCTGCGGCAGCTTCCGCTGGCACACATCTCAACCTCAAGGGCATTGCCCACAACACAAGTCAAGGAAACTCATGAAGTGAGAGTATTGCCAGACCTACAATATTTGCACGCATAGCTGACCTATCTACAGCGTTTGTTAAACGACCGACCAAGTTCAATTGATACAGGTGAGAGCGTTGTTGCCCTGACCAAATGTGAGCATACATAACTGACTTCTCTAACAGAAACAACCAAGTAATCACTTTAAGCCATATCTCTAATACCGACACTTCCTCAACATACAGCCGCGTCGACACAGCTCCCGCGTCGACACAGCTCCCGCATGGCCACAGCAATGCCTCCCGCGTCGACACAGCAATGCCTCCCGCGTCGACACAGCAATGCCTCCCGCGTCGACACAGCAATGCCTCCCGCGTCGACACAGCAATGCCTCCCGCGTCGACACAGCAATGCCTCCCGCGTCGACACAGCAATGCCTCCCGCGTCGACACAGCAATGCCTCCCGCGTCGACACAGCAATGCCTCCCGCGTCGACACAGCAATGCCTCCCACGTCGACACAGCAATGCCTCCCTCGTCGACATAGCAATGCCTCCCGTGTCAACACAGCAATGCCTCCAATTAAGCATTGCCAGGCTTACTATAAGTGCACACATAGCTGATGTTTCTCCCAGTGGGCGGTAAGCGACCGAGCAAGTTTACTTGATGCAGGTGTGAGCATTGCGCTGACCAAATGTGAGCACGCATAACTAACCTATCTTGTAGAATTATCCAAGTGATTGATATAAGAACTGCCATACATCAACATCGATGCTGCCATGCCTCCGATATGTGCACGCTAGGTAAGAGCATTGCCAGGCTTCCGACAAGAGCACACATAGTTAACGTATCTCCCAGTGTGGGGGAAGCGACTGAGCAAGTTAACTTGATGCAGGTGAGAGTGTTTGGCTGACCAAATGTTAGCACGCATAACTAACCTATCTTGCAGAATTAACCAAGCGATTAATATAAGAACTGCCATACATCAACATTGATGCTGCCATATCTTCAATAGCTACGCTGCTATATCTCCAACGTCGATGCTGCCATATCTCTAATGTAGACCCTACTATATTTGCAACGTCAACACTACTATATTTCTAACGGCTATGCTGCTATATCTCCAATGTCGACGCTGCCATACCACAGATATATGCACGCTAGGTTAGAGCATTTCCAGGCTTCCAATAAGTGCATGCACTGCTAACTTATCTCCTAGGTAAGCGACGGAGCAAGTTCAATTGATAGAGGTGAGCTTATTGAACTGGCCAAATGTTAGCACATATAACTGACCTATCTTGCAGAATTATCCAAGCAATTAATATAAGAACTGCCATACATCAACATGGATGCTGCCATATCTCCAACAGCTACGCTCCCATATCTTCAACGTCGACCGTACAATAAGTGCACGCACTACTACCTTACATTTCTCCTAGGCAAGCGACTGAGCAAGTTCAATTGATAGAGGTGAGCGTATTGGACTGGCCAATTGTAAGCATGCATAACTGACCTCTCTTGCAGGATTATCAAGGCACTGATTGAAACTTGCAATGGGCCCGTAATTGTCAGGATCAAGGCAGCTGACGTACAAGCATTGTTAGCACATCCACGTTAGTGCCTGCCATGCTTGGTTAAAGAATGAGTGCTTCAGTTGGCCAGCGTTATAGGGAAGTCGGCGAAGGTTCAGTTATAATCCTGTAGTTAGGTTAACAAGCTTCTGTAAATATAAACAATTGAAATACAATAGATATTTACAGTACTTATTTGCAGGAGTGATCACAACTATTGGTATGATTGATTATACATAGCAACCTCCATTGTAGGGAAGCTAAAGACCACTCGTTCTGGACTGAAGTACTACGCATGGTTCGAGATCTGAGCAAGCTGTAATAGGTGGGGTTAAATACTGGGTATTCCCGGGTTGTATTGCGTTAGTAGAGCAGGATACACCTGGCGCCCAGAGGCAGAGGATTAGACTCGTGGTGCCCGGGCAACAGAAGATAGACACCTGGCGCCCGGAGGCAGAGGAGTTGGACACCTGGTGCCCGGGCGATGCAAGATAGACTCATAGCGCCCGGGTGACGCAAGATAAATGCATGGCGCCCGGAGGCAGGGAAGCTGGATGCGGATGCCTGGGCGCCAGAGGTCCTGAGGGCGGCCTACAGGATTGTCAGTTTGTCTATTGGGCGCCCATGTCGCCAGAGGCACGAAAGGCAAACTAAATTCGTTCCTGATGCACATACTCAGATTCTGTTGAGGATAGGGCGATCATTGATTGTTTTCGTGATCTCCAGCAGATTGGGCCACCAGTAAAGAAAAATACATAGCCGCATGATGAGTGGCTATCGTCATTATCACCGTACGAGGCATCGAAGTATCCTAATAGTATGCTTTTATCTTTTTCTTTCCCTAATGTAATTCGATGGGTAGCAGTACTGAGTATATATCCAATCAGCTTCTCAACACTATTCCAATGATCGGTAGTAGGCTTCACTGTGAATTGGGCAAGGCGATTGATGGCAAAAGCTATATCTGGTCTTGTTCCCAGAGCAAGGTATAGTAGGCTACCTATTGCTAATTGATAGAGTTTTTTGTCACAAGCTGGGGCATTGTTATTCCATTTTTGTTTCAGTTCCATAGGTATAGAACAGGGGATTTTTATGTTGTACTTTTCTGTAATTTTCAGTATGTACATATGTTATTCTAGAGTGAATACTCCATCTGGTAAACGAATTATATGGAACCCTAGGAATATGGCATCTACCAATTCTCCTAAATCTTTTAAGGAGTACTTCTGGTTTATTTTATCTTTCAACCAGGTTAATTGGGATAGGTTACTAATCATAATAATATCGTCAACATGTACCAAAATCCATATTGTTTTGCCATCATACCAAATACTGTAGTCTGTAGGGATTCTCTTAAGTCCAAGTAGAAAAAATAGAGAATCTAGTGAAGTATACCAGACCCTTGCTGATTGATATAGTCCATAGATTGATTTGTAAAGGTGAAGTCCTACCAGTCCCTTAGACATAGTATTTGGTGATCTGAAACTAGGAAGTAGTAGCATATATGTTTCATCGTTCAGAATACTATTTATGAAGGCTGAGTCGAAGTCGCCTTGGTGTACTTGGAGTTTTTCGATAGAAGCGATTGAAAGTAGTATTTTTAAGGATGCAAATTTTGCCACAGGAGTGAATGTTTCTGTGAAATCAATCCCTTCCTCTTGTAGGTCTCCTCTTGCTACTAGTCTGGCTTTATATCTTATAGGTACTCCTTTTGGATCGTATTTGCAGGCGTATACCCATTTGTATGGAATCGCTACTTTTTCCGGTGGTAATGTACAGACTGTCCAAGTGTCGTTTTTTGACAGTGTGTATATTTCTTTCTCTATTGCTTGTTTCTAGTCATCTGCTTTTGGTGATTTTAGTGCAGCTATGTAGGTTTTAGGAATGGGTATTTGCTCGGGAATTTGTATGAGTATATGAGCATTTTGTTCAGAGGTAGTTTTTATATTTACTATCAATAGAGTAGGTGTTAGGGGCGAGCCGGTGACCATGGCAATGTGGTCGGAACATGGGGAAACTGGGAGAATTGGAGCGAGCGATATCACGATCACCAAACTCGGGCCTAACTGCAGCACGTACGGCGGCAGGTTGAACTTAGAATTGGACTTCAAACTTAGAACATTGCTCGAAGAGCCAACAACTAGATACAGGATGTGTGTGAATATATAGGAAGCGGGGTTCGCCAGGCCTCCAATCCATGCATCAAATCGTAACATAACACTTGACGTTATCCAACCAACGCTGGTCAGCCTAGTGCCGTAACAGTACTCCCCCTTTCCAAGAGGTCGCCCCGACCGACCAACTTCACCAACCCTTATTCGCAACGTAATTGCGTGCTCACGCTTTAAGGTTTTCACCCTACTCCGTGCGGAGGTAGGAACCCCAACGGTATTGCATATCTCTTTGCTCAAGTATGTTGGTCTTTCGGCCTAACCGGGACATAGGCGCCTCAACTGTATTGCATATCTCTGGTGGCATGGCCGCCTATAGGGTAGGGTGGTTCAGAAGGTAATGGAAACGAGAAGAGAATACATGCATGAGATCTGATGTCAGAGGACACACACTTCAATACGCCAATCTCTTTATCCGCACTACCCTATCTGCATGGTTGATCAGGCCATATCAGTTAGCGTTGTAGTAGAGTATTGGTATTAGCCCTCGAAGAGGTAGGTCCCTTACCTGAGCCTTAACATTACTCCCCGTTTCGAGGCAGAATACAAGTCATGGAGGAGACAGGTATTAGTAATAACTCAGGTAACTGCGGTGGCAAGTATAATACCATTCTTGATAAGATACTTCTATCCCCACGGTATGGGGTACCACAAGACCGGTGTGCCTACGCATGCATGCCATGGCCATTAAAAACCAAACCTCTCGCCAAAAAACCCACAGGGAAAAGGCGACGAGTAGGACGGTAAAAGGTACCATGTCTTCATCCATTGACAAACTTGACATAGGTCTGTAACCTCAAACATCTCGCTCAACTCGGTTCTATCCATGCCTTTCCAACTATCCAACCCGACTTGCCTATGCAAGGGGGGGGTCTTGTTCATCTGTGCACTCGTGGCACTCGTTCGGGTCTTCAGCGCTCGCAGCGCCAACATAGGGTCCTTCAACCAAAGCGGGGGTCTTCACCCAACATAGGGTCCTTCAACCAAAGCGGGGGTCTTCGCCCAAGGCGGGGTCTTTGAGCTTTCGGAGCTCGAACGGGGCCTTTGAGAGCTCGATAGCTCATAAAAAATTTATTGGCGTTTGTGCGTGGGCTTCGCTCAAGGCAGGGGCCTTGCTTTTGAGGGTTCAATTAGCTGTATGCGAGCGCAGCTATCACATATCTGCGTTATTCAACTTATCTGAGTTGTTCTGCTCTCATTCAGCCCGTACTAGGCTTCCCATACCGACATCTCGTGGCTGTCCGGCATGGATATCCACCCTAGTACTACTCCCCGTTTTCAATCAGGCGTCCCGACTGATAACTCCCCCCTCTGCACTCCTTCTAATGCAGAGAAAAAAAAAAAATAGCCTCGTTTTGGGGGGTTGTAGAGCTCGTTGAGCTCGTTCAGAGGTTGCAGAGCTTATGGCTTTGCTCGCTCGGGGGCTTTGCTCGCTCGGGGGCTTTGCTCGCTTGGGGGCTTTGCTCGCTTGGGGGCTTTGCTCGCTTGGGGGCTTTGCTCGCTCGGGGGCTTTGCTCGCTCGGGGGCTTTGCTCGCTTGGGGGCTTTGCTCGCTTGGGGGCTTTGCTTGCTTGGGGGCTTTGCTCGCTCGGGGGCTTTGCTCGCTCGGGGGCTTTGCTCGCTCTTTGCTCGCTCGCATCTTGGGCGGTCCAACTGAGGTAACATCCTAACCATTCTCCCCAGATAACGTAGTTATAGGGTGGCGTGTGTTAACTCAGCGACCTTAGGTAATGCAGCCTTCTAGGCTCGTTCGGAGGTTGTTCTGAGCCTCATAGGCTCATTGGCGGTGTTGAGCCTCGCTGTGGGCTTATGTCGCTCGTGGGCTCGCTCGTTCGGTGGCTTATAGGCTTGTTCGGTCGTTCGGTGGGATGTAGGCTCGTTTGGTCGTTCTGTCGCCGATGTCGAGCTTGTTCGGTGCCTTATAGGCTCGTTCGGTGGTTCGGTGCCATATAGGCTTTGAGGGGCCTTATGGCCTCGTTCGGAGGTATTGACCTCGCTCGGGGGTATAGAGCTTGCTCGCTCTGGGGTCTTGAGCTTTGCTCGCTCGGGGGTCCTGAGCTTTGCTCGCTCTGGGGTCCTGAGCTTTGCTCGCTCGGGGGTCCTGAGCTTTGCTCGCTCGGGGGTCCTGAGCTTTGCTCGCTCGGGGGGTCTTGAGCTTTGCTCGCTCGGGGGTCCTGAGCTTTGCTCGCTCGGGGGGTCCTGAGCTTTGCTCGCTCGGGGGTGGCTTATAAGCTTTGCTCGCTCGCCGGGGGTGGCTTATAAGCTTTGCTCGCTCGCCGGGGGTGGCTTATAAGCTTGCTCGCTCGGCGGGGTGGCTTATAAGCTCGCTCGCTCGCCGGGGGTGGCTTATAAGCTCGCTCGCTCGGCGGGGGTGGCTTATAGAGCTCGCTCGCTACGCCGGGGGTGGNNCTTATAAGCTCGTTGGGGGGCTCTTTGAGCTTGCCGCTCGACTTCTAAGACTTAGTAGATCCGGAGATCTCAATATAGGATTAGTATGTCGGTTAGAACAAGCTAATAAATAAATAGGAGGGGGAAATAATTATTTCCGACGTCGCTCATGTTAGCCAATAATCCAGCGACATTCCTTTAGCCATATTCCAGCCGTCCGACAGTGTGCAGGTAGGGAGGGGTGATTAGAGCCAGGAGAGCCAGTCCCTTGACTCAAGCGGAGTAACGTTGCTTCTAGGGTGCTCTGGAAGGGGTTCCGACAGGTATAGAGATAGGAGAGGCGAATAGAGCAATATCGCCGGTCCCGGGGGTTAGGAGCAATGTAATGTTAGGGGCGAGCCGGTGACCATGGCAATGTGGTCGGAACATGGGGAAACTGGGAGAATTGGAGCGAGCGATATCACGATCACCAAACTCGGGCCTAACTGCAGCACGTACGGCGGCAGGTTGAACTTAGAATTGGACTTCAAACTTAGAACATTGCTCGAAGAGCCAACAACTAGATACAGGATGTGTGTGAATATATAGGAAGCGGGGTTCGCCAGGCCTCCAATCCATGCATCAAATCGTAACATAACACTTGACGTTATCCAACCAACGCTGGTCAGCCTAGTGCCGTAACAGTAGGTTGAAGTATATCTATTTCTATTTCTTCCTCTGTATGATTGATAATAGGAGTACCATTGATGCCAGTTCCTGTAGGTAGTCTATTGCCAGAGAATTCATGGTGACCAACTACTGTTTCATGAAATATCATATCTCAATGCTTTATGAACTTTTTCTCTTTTAGATCATATAGTCGGAATAGGTTATTGGTCTCGTAGTATCCCATAAAAAGGCATTCGTTTCCGTAAGATTCCTATTTTGATCTTGTTTTGTTGGGGACAAGGCTGTATGCTCTGCAACCGAATATTTTCAAGTGTGCTAACGATGGTTTCCTACTAGTCTATTGTTCGTATGGTGTTTTATCAGTAGCAGTATGTAGTTTCCTGTTTAGTAGATATACTGCAGTACTTACAGCTTCTTCCCAGAAACGGATACCTAGTTTTGCTCCCCATAATAGTGCAGAAGCATCTTCTACAATTTGGTATATTGCTCGTTCTACAGGACCATTCATGTCTGGTACATAAGGTTAAGTTGTACGACATATAATCCCTGTTCTATTGCACCAGTTTGTGAATTTGTTCCCGACAAGTTCTCCGGCGTTGTCTATTTGAAATGCGCCAATCTTTTCACCACTTTCTCTTTCTGCATGTACAGTGAAGTATTGTGCTGTATCAATGATTTGATCCTTCTTTTCCATAGCATATACCCACTTCATTTTAGTTTTATCATCCACGAAGACAGCGAAATATACGTTTCGTCCATTTGTGATTGAAGGAACTTTCATAGGGCCGTAGGTATCGATATGTACTAAGCCTAATTTCCTAGTAGCCCTATGTGAAGCAGCATAAGAGAGGTTTCTATACTGGCCTGCTTTTAAGCATTCAATACAATCAGCATTCAAAGTGTAAAATAGGGGGGATCCTATTTTTATTCCATCAGATATTTGTTGTAGGCATTTTATTCCTCATTCGCTTAGGTGTCCCAAACGTTTGTGCCATGTTTCTAGTACTTGTGTGTCTTCTTGAACAATTAACGCAAAAGCCATTATATCAGGGAGTTGATCGAGAAAGTAGAGTCCAATATCTGGTCAAATTGTTCCTGTAGCCCATAGGGTGTTATCTGAGCATTTTATGATATATGCTCAACTGTTCTCCATTAGTGTTGAGTATCCTTGTATATCGAGTAGTATTATAGATAGCATGTTGCAGTTGGTATTTAGGTCGGGTGTATATATCACATTCTGTATATCTGTTTTCCCTGCTTCTATATTAAGGGGTATGATACCTGTAGCGTAACCTAAAATGCTTCCTCCACCTGTGCCAACCTTTATAGGTTTCTTAGGTGAGGTGAATTCTCTATAGCATTTTGTCCATTTTGTATAATGGTTTGAACACCTAGAATTAAGCATCCAATCTTTTGGGCCATTTCCTACATTTTGCATATGTGAGTTTCCTGTTGTGTAGTTGTATTCGAATTATGGAGTAAGGTCTTGTGGGGGTTGTAGGGAAATGAGGTTGGGATTAGCCTGTATTATAGCTGTATATGCCATGTAGTTGTTGGTGTGTATTTTTGGAGTAAGTGATGGTTCTGGTGCCTTGTAGTTCGGGTGTGCTGGGTGTTTTTCTAGGAACTTTAAGTAACAGTTCTCTTCTAGGTGACCATTTGCCTTGCAGAATAGGTATTTTGCTGAGGGGTTTCATCGTCTTTCTCACTTCTGACGTAGTTGATAGTTCGTATACTATAGGTTAGGATAATATTGGGGTACTAAGGATGTAAGTGAATAGGGATATGTTGTGGGAAAGTAGTTGTATTAAGGTTGTTGTGGATTTTATGGTATTGTTATGGTATATGGGGAGTGTTATAGATTTTATGGTGTTGTCATAGTGTATACTTGTGGTAGGTATTGATTTTGCGTATTTTTGTATAGGTTAGAGTTATGGGGATATTAGTGTCCGATCGGTATCTGATTGCCTATATGTTTTGACAGTTTTGTTGATTGTTCTTCCGATAGTATAGCTAATGATACCTGTAATATGTTTAATTGATGGGTATTAGTTCTCATTGCCATTAGAGCAGTTCGTAGGGGGTGATATTCTTCAGGAAGACCGCTTAGTAGTTTGTAGGCTATGTCTTCTGTATCCACTGGTCTACCAAAAGATACTAGATTATTTGCTGAATCTTTTATCTAGTGTATCCATTATTTGCAGGTTTCAGATGTCAGTTTTGACATCTTATTGAAGTCTTCACTCATTTGCTTTATCTCCATGAATATCCTAGCTTTATTTTCATTCTTAAGAGTATTCCAGGCTTCTATTGTGAGTTTTCTTCCTCTAATGATCTTCTGCTGCTCGAGTTCATAGGCTAGGTGTATTTCGGATAGAGCTAAGAGGTTTCGTTCGTCCCATACGTAACTTCTTTCTTCGAGTGGAGGGGTAGGTTCCTCAATAATTTCCCAAATGTGGAGTCTTCTTAGTACAAATTCTATATCCTCAACCCATGTATCTTAGTTGGATTCACCAAGTTTCGTGATCTTTCTTGGTGCAGGTGCACAGGTATTAAACATAGATTTGTATGTGTCATGATCATCGAAGTTGTACAGTGTTAAGGGCCTTCTTCTTGTTTGGTGAGAGGACTCGTCATCATGGTAGTTGCTACATTGTCGATGATGTAAGAGGTTTTGACTATCATCTCGATTTCTTTCAGGACTCCTTGATCTACGATAAGTATCTCGTCTTCTTGGAGATATTTGTTGAATTTCAGGTATTAACAGAGGAGAGTTGTAAACATCCCTGGGAGGGGATGTTTTGTGTTCCATATTGCAGCGGACAGAGCAAGAGTGCTCATAACCTGTGGAAACAGGCATGTATATTGGATGGAGTAGGCTGTTCTCCTATGCAATAAGAGAGAGATGCTTGTTCGACAATGATCTATTTTCTCATGAAGGAGAGGTTCTCTCATAACTCTCATAACGAGATCGCCAAGACACTAGTGCTAGTGCTATCCTCCATAGGAGGATCCATGCAAGAGGGATATAACTTGTAGACTGTAGGTTAAGCCGATAGTTGTTTAACTTGGCTATTGCGTCTAATAGCTTCTAAAGTTGTTGAATAAGAACGTGCTATAGTGGAGATGTATGTACCTGGACCGCTATTAGCCGTGATAATGAAGTCATTAGAGTGTATGAGTGTACTATAGTGGAGATGTATGTACCTGGAACGCTATTAGCCGTAATAATGAAGTCATTATGAGAGCTCTCGGTAGCATGTTCACCCCTGATGCTACCGGCCTTGCAATGAAGATGCCTCAGGCGTATATGATGCGGCAATGATGGGCATAGTTGTAAAGTACAGCCGATCCCAGGGTTCTGTCTATCAGCAAACACTCGCTCCAATACTCAGTCCAATACTCGCTCCAATACTCGCTCCAATACTCAGTCCAACACTCGCTCCAACACATAGAAGAAACGACGTTAGCTATTGTTCATGTTAGAGCC
>ML121573.1:283384-335502 GCA_003788615.2 Terfezia boudieri ATCC MYA-4762 | reverse complement strand
CGCGATGGTAGACGGGTCGGACATGTATGAAGACCTGTCTGGATATGAGGATGAGGACGAGGCCCCGGTAGTGGCACCTCCAACTACAAAAAAACAGGCTGCATTACGTTCGGCAGCAGCGGCTGGTAAGAAAACCCGACCAGCCAAAACACCCCCACCAACCAGATCACCTAGCGACACAAAGGCGAAGGCGATTGTGATTCATGGGGTCCCCTGCCAGAGACCCATGGCGGATATCATACAGGATACAGGAGTGCAAGGGGTTATGGGGGCACGTTGGCTCTTGGGAGGTAACCGGAGACTGGGGAAAGCCACCAGCTCCGTTGTGGTGTTTTTGAACAGGTTAGTAGCCGTTGGGAGTCACCTAAAGATGAGAGGACGGTGGCTCCCAATTGAGGCTTATGACTTTGAGAGAGGTAGGAAGAAGGTGGGTTTGCGCAGTTAAAGGTGGCGGTGGGTCTTCTACAGTTCTTTCATTGCCCGTTGTTCCGTGGGCGTACCGAGTCTTTTAAGATGAGGGAACGGGGCCGTCTCATAGCCTAGGGCTCCATAGACGTTTATATTTCAAAAAAAAAAAAAAAAAAAACCACAACACCACAGCGGCCACAGCGACGTTATAATTATTAAATAGGGACATATCCGATATGAAGGTTATTTTGTAGCAACATTTGGTCAAAGAACATCGGAGATAACATAGGCGACCTATCCAAAAAAATACTCAGTAGAGGTATACCCGAAATGAAAGTTATTATGTAGAGAAATGTTCTGGTCTGTTACGGAATTGAAACCTTTAGTTCGTGAGAATTTTCTTCAACGCAACACACTTGTTCAACGTAACATATTGTGCACACTGACATTACCAGAGCACACCACGGAATTACCAACATACCACGACATTCCGGCCCTTACCATAATGTCAGTTGGTCAGAAGATAATGGTGCTATTGATTTGGATCAGTTTCACCCCCTAGGTTTCACTCGATCTCGAAGCGCAATTATTGAAGTAAATCCCAGGTGACCTTTGAGAAGTAATTCCTTAATATCCAATTCAAGTACATGGTGACTAACAAGAACTACCTAGGTATCGCAGAATTAAAGCATACCTGCGAGACCCAAATAACTGCGATGGAAGGAAAGTAATGATGGGAAACAAGTGGCTTTGGAGCATGATGTAACATGTTCGTGATACTTTGCTGCATGCAGAAAAGAACAAGACCTATAGTACTATGAACGAGAGGTATCATGAAATTACTCGTAGTGAAGTTTGAGCTTTTGTTATGTATAAAATATGATAGACCCGGTTTCCACTCAATTTGCCTTCGTTCATCGCTCAGAGTGTAGATATATGCCATCCTGGAACGGCCCGGCAATCTTGCAACGGCCCAGTCCATACCGGTATGGACTGAATCCCGGAACGGACCAGAACATATATATATATTGAATAATCTTTTATGTATGTATATACCGAATACTACGGAGGCGCGGAACAAAAGTCTTTTCCCCTTTCCTATCTGGGAGTTGCATATGCAGGATAATGCATGCATGGATACTTGGCATATGCATAGGCATTCACGCATAAGTATTTACGAATATGGTCTCAGTGCTATGACCTTCCCACATTATCAGTTGTCTTACCTCACTGTCCAACCTCTCAATTTACTAGTATTGCCGATATCTCAATTGGCCAGATATCAACTCTTCTCCAACTATGGAATTCATTATATATCAGCCCTTCCTCGACCTGTAACCCTTCAACTAACTCTTCCCTAATATCTAATTCATCAAGTATATTGCCCTTCTTCACCCTTTTAAATTGCTTATATTAACCTCAATTTCCTAGATATCAACTCACCAGTTGCATACCCCCTAAACCTGCCAATCAAGCACCCCACAACCTGCCAATCGAGCACCTCCCGAACCTGCCAATCGAGCACCTCCCGAACCTGCCAATCGAGCATCCCCCAACACCCCCCATAAAGAGTACTGGATTGTAATCCACCGTGAGCGGCAGCTCCGTATTCAGGAGACTAACAAGATCCACAAGAATGCATGGTCGCTCTTTCAATGCGCTACGGTCGGATTGCCAGCCAAGTATATTGCACATCTTAAGTCTCTCGTTGGTATAAGAAGTTGTCGATCTGGAGGATCTTAACACTGATGAATGGAGGCATATGCCGGAGACTGACCAAATTGTCAGTGTTGATCCGATTGATACCATGATTTCAGCTAGTCCTAAAGGCCGAAAAAAGAAGGCCCCCAAAGATGGTGTTCAGAAGCGTGGGAGGAAACCAGGGCCTCGGACATACAAGGTGCGCTTCATGCCCCTATCAACACCCGGTGCGAGTTGGGAGGGGGTGAAGTGGGACGGGCGTGTGAGGTGGGCGGAGGGGAGAGCATTGTCACATAGTAGATACTTGCTAGTCGTAGTTAGCCGACCCGAATCCGAACTGATATGCATATGCCAAGTATATATGCATGCATATACATGCATATGCAGGGTTATCCCAAAGAAGAAAGGGGAAAAGACTTTTGTTCCGCGCCTCCGTATTGATATTTGCTATACTTGTTTACCGGTGCGCGTATAACCATTGTACCATGGGTGAACTTCATGGCACGTCGCGGTCTACTATGGTGAGGGAACCCGCGTAACCAAGGCATGGCTGGAGTTCCAGGCAAGTCTGAATGTGCGCGCTTACACTTGCCGCGGATATCTAGTATAGCGAGGAGGCTTGGCATGAGACTAGGTAGCGGATATTGTTGAAAAGTACTAGTCTGGTTGAAAAGTACGTGTGTCACTCATCTCATATCCGCATGCAGCGATACCTTTTTTTTTTTTTTTTTTTATAAACTCAGTACTCCTATTCAATCCCAATGAGGGGACTATGAGGAGCCACCCGGAAGCCCGGGTGGATTCAGAACAAGGCAAGTTAATCTGCCATGTCCGCCGCGCGCAGGAAGCAGAAGACTAAATACAAATATTGTATACCACGAAACAGTGTAAATCAGAACATTGCGAAAGGCATGAAACTGTGTGCGTCAGAACATTGTGTGAGGGAAACAGTACCGTGGGAAATTCGTTAAACACAAGACCCCCCTGCTGTCACTAACCGGCTGGTGCCAGATGACCCCGGAGGGCCTGACTGGGGTCTGCGTACATGTGTGAGGAGAATAGCGTGTGTAAATGAGAACATTGTGTAAAGGAACAATCTTAGACGCGGCGTCCGAAGAGCTTCCTATACAGAAAACCAAAAAAGGCCTCCACCGCGTCCCAGTCCTCCTCCCCCTCCTCCTTTATCCATATTGGACGGTCTAGGTCCTCCCATTCTCTTATGCTGCCTAGGCTCCGTCTCTGTTCACGATAACTAGGGCACTCGAATGTGATATGATGCCCGTCCTCCGAGTGGTGTCCACAGTCGCACATGCCCGAGTCCGCCTTTCCTATCTTGTGTAGCCAGGATCTCTGGGGCCCCCGGTCGGTCCGGAGCCAGGTGTAGGCCGAAAGGGAATGGCGATTCCAGTCGCTTCTCCTTATGCCAAATCCTGGGGCTGACCTGGTTTTGGCACGAGCAGCTTTTGATGCCTGTCTGATCCCTCCCTCGGTTACTGTAGGTTCCTGGACCGTAAATTGTCCTCGCGCGGATGCGAGGGCGGCCAACTCGTCGGCCTCCTCATTCCCTTTAATGCCAATATGGGAGCGGACCCAAGAGATTAGGGTGTCGTAGTGGTTGGCATGGCGCTCTGCTAGTAGCCCCCCTATTTCTATCTCGATTCCGCTCCTGGGTGGCTTTCCTTGTGACATCTCCATGGCGGATGAGATGGCAGCTGTTGAATCGGAGAGAATGGCAATCATGGGTGAGTTTCTGTGTGTTCTTAACGCAAGGGCGACGGCCTCTCTTTCCCCGTCCACGACTGTGGCCTCCTCACCAAGGTAGGAGCTTGCCCTTAGAGTTGGATTCCCTCTCCTGTCCTCTGATACCATTGCCGATGCCGAATGCCCTTGTCTCCCTGTGCCGTCGGTATAGCACACTTTCCATCCCTCCTCTAACAATCCTCCGATCTTGGCCGCCCAGCCGCCCTTGGTGTTGGAGTATGGATCTGAGGGATCGTACAAAACATTAAGTGTGAGGCTGCTGAGGTTGGAGTATGTGCAGTTGCCGAAGCTGAGGTTTCGAGGTTCGAACGCTGTTGCCGCTCTGAAGACTCTTGCGACGACGTTGTGGGTGTTGCTCACACTCATCGCCATTTTCCTGATATGAGGATTACCGGTCCGAACCGCTCGTGCCACCCAGCAGGTGCGAAGATCCGCCAGCTTGCTTTCCAGAGGTTCAACGTTGGCAATGAGATGGAGCTTGGCCTTCGAGCTCCCGTGGTAGGCCCCGCATATTTTACGTAGTGCCTTGTATTCAAAGAGCTCCATTCTGGAGAGGTTACTGTTGTCTCCCCAAATCTCCGCCCCCCATAAAAAGATGGGACGAACAAGGCCTGTGTACATTGCTCTCAGGGCTCGAGGTGACATGCCCTTGTTGCTGTTCCCTAGGCGTAAAAGGACGTCCATCGCTGCCTTGGCTTTGTCTGTCCTAGCTGAGATGTGTGTCTTAAACTGGAGTTTGTTGTCCACAATGATCCCCAGGGTCTTGATGTGTGTGTATGCAGCGATACCTATCTACATGCAGCGATGCCACACACGTAGCTACAGCACATACCTGCTTTATACGAAGCCTCTTACGAGCATTACAGCAAATACTTGCTTTCTATGAAGCCTTTTACGAGCATCATAGCAAATACTTGCTTTCCATGAAGCCTTTTACGAGCATCATAGCAAATACTTGCTTCCTTAGTATATACCTGCTAGCAACTGCGTTATCCCTCTTCATGTATATATAGAGTTGGGAAAACACCCTTCGGAGGATAGAGGAACAGGCGAACACGCACGCACACATACAGATATTCCTACGCACATATTCTCATATACCGTACTCATATATCTGCATTCACATACATTCATACATACTCTCACGTACATACGTTTAACTCACGTACACTTACATACATATTCACCTACCGATAACGATCCAACCAACCCCACAATGCAGAACATCGGAGCAGAGTCCAGTAATGCTGCTACTCCCGGCACAGTTAGTTACTCCCGGTACAGTTGTTACTTCCGGTACAGCTGTTACCTCCTCGCATCCTACCAAATCCGACTTCCTCTTGTCCAAAGAATTCCGTTCAGCTGAGGTAAAACTCAGTAATATTGAACCGCTAACAGGACAATACTAAGCAGCAATCACCATCTAATTAAGGTCTAATTGTATTCGCTTTCATAACTGATTCAACTGATCTTTCCGAGAACATGGATATAGATCAGGCTCATAAAAATTGAGCACATCAAGCATTAATAATGGAACTGTAAATGTTGGAGGAGATAATACTCTTCCAATGGAAGGAATTGGCTCAGTTCTTCTGAATTGCCTTCTTCCCAATAATGTCCCAACCTCCAAATAAGAGCTTCGAATCTGCTCCTAATAAGAGCTTCGAACCCGCTCCTAATAAGAGCTTCGAATTCGCTCCATATAAGAGCTTCAAATTCGCTCCATATAAGAGCTTTGAATTCGCTCCAAATAAGAGCTTCGAATTCGCTTCATATATAAGAGCTTCGAATTCACTCCTAATAAGAGCTTCGAACTAGCTTCTACATATAAAAGCTTCGAACCCGCTCCTAATAAGAGCTTCGAACCTGCTTCTTCTACATCAAACAAGAGCTTCGAACTCGCTCCTAATAAGAGCTTCGAACCCGCTCCTAATAAGAGCTTCGAACTCGCTTCTTCTTCTACCAAACGAGCCTCTGAACCTTTGGAAAAGGCCTTTATTAAGAAAGCTAAGACAGAATCGCATATATCTCTGCAATCCTCGTTTGCCTTCTGGAATAGTTCATTAGGGCATTCGAGCAAGCTAAATAACAAGGCATATGTTAGTAACGGCTCTTTAATACCTCCTATACCCACTGAATTTGCTTGCAGAGCCTGTATAATGTCGAACTCTATTAACACTGTTCCACAGAGCCTTTCTCAGGACAGATCATCTCGGCCGTTTGAGCTCATATATAGCGATCTTAGCGGAAAACAGTCCATTCCCTCCTACGGAGGCTCTCAATACTACATAACGTTATTGATGATTTTACTCAGATGGGTTGGATTTTCTTCCTCAAAAATAAATCTCCGGATGCTATTAAAGTCATCCAGGATTATATCAGTTTTATAGGGAGGCAGTTCCAGACCACTGTCTTATGCTTCATAACTGATAACGGTAGAGAATATGTGGAAGCTGACAAGTTTCTTAGATCTAAGAGCATTAAGCATATTTATAACCCCCCCCATATTCTCATCAATCGAATGGCGTTCCTGAGCGATATAATCAGACAATACAGACCATGGTCAGAAGCATGCTCATTGACTGCGTAGACCCGCACATAGACTCTCAAGCTGACCTATGACTTTGGGCTGAGGCATGCTCTGCAGCTGTCTATATTCGCAATCGCTTACCCCATTCACAGCTACCTCAAAGAAAAATACCCTTTGAGATGCTGTTCAATAAACTGCCTTCGATAGCACGTCTGTAACCTTTCAGCAGCCACTGCTATATCCATATATCTTAAGAACGCAGGTTACCAGGTAGCAAGCTTCAGCCTAGGGCAGAACAAGCTATATTCGTTGGCTATACTAAAAGTCCCTCAATTTATAAGGTCCAATTAGCTAATAAGCATATGTTCACTGTTAAGGCTTCGAACTGCATATTTCTCAAGCCAACTGAGCTTACCGCACTCAAGCCAACTGAACTTACCGCGCTCAAGCCAACTGAGCTTACCGCACTCAAGCCAACTGAGCTTACCACGCTCAAGCCTTTTGAGCCTACCTCGCACAAGCTTACTGAGCCTACCTCGCACAAGCTTACCGAGCCTACTTCACTCGAGTCTTTTGAGTCTACCTCGGACAAGCTTAATCCAATTGACCCTAATCCAACTGAGCTTAACCCTACCGAACCTTCCTCTAGCAAATCTAAATCTACACGTTCGCATTCATTGCTTGCACCACTCTTGCAGTCAACGAAGTTGAGCCCAAAACGTTCAAGCAGGCAACCGAATGTGCTGACTCTGCTAGATGGTATACAGCTATTAAAGAAGAGCTTCAGGTTCTGGTGGATCAGTCTGTTTGAACGGTGGTACCCCTACCTGCACCCAGGTATAATATTGTTGGCTGCAAATGGGTATATAAGATTAAGAGAGATTCATTAGGGAATATTAGCTGCTATAAGGCTCGTTTGGTTGCTCAAGGTTTTTTGCAACAACCTGGGATGGATTTTGATGAGATTTTTTCTCCTGTTGTGAGGTATGACTCGTTAAGGTTACTAATAGCGCTTTCAATATCTCTAGACTGGCCTCAACCTGATCAGCTTGATATTAAGGGAGCTTTCCTCTATGGATCCTTAAATGAAGAAATCTATATAATGCTTCCACCGGGATATGAGCAACCAGAATGTGCACGCCTTCACAGATCCATTTATGGCCTTAAACAGTTACCCAGGCAATGGTACCAGGGATTAACTGGATTTCTTATACCATTAGGCTATGTGACTATCAACTTCGATCTATGTGTTTTAATACACGTGAAGCTTCAAGTGATTATCGCTATATATATAGATGATATCACTCTTGCTGGGTCTAATAGCCATGAAAGAAAGAAAGAAACTGATGGAATCGCTTAAGAAGGAATTTAATCTAAGCGAACTCGGTCCTTTAAGCTGGCTATTAGGGATTCAAATTGACTGGCATACAGACTTCGTTACCCTCTTACAACACACATATATTGATCAGTTACTCCTAAAATTCGGCATGAACACCTACAACCCAATCTCTCTTCCCTTGGAACCTCATAAATATTTGTTAAAGGCCTAAGAGCAAGATGACCTTACAGACACATCCCACTTTAGGCAGATCATTGGATCTCTTATATATCTTGTAATTGGTAGCAAGCCTGATCTTGCCTTTGCCGTTTCTACACTCTTGCAATTCTCATCAAAGCCTACAATAGAACACATGGGTGTGCTAAAAAAGATTCTACGTTACCTTAAGGGCACAAGAGATCTTAAGCTTACCTATAGGAAACCGAACAACACGGTTGACTTGTCAGGCTTTTCTGATTCTGACTATGCAGGTGACAGAAATGATCGGAAATCAACAACAAGCAATCTATTCCAGATAGTAGGCAACTCAATATGCTAGCAATTAGTAAAGCAACGATGTGTCTCAACCTCTACAGTGGAGGCTGAATACATTGCCCTTTCTACCACCACAAAACAGCAAATATGGTTGCAGAATGCACTGGCTGAACTCCATATTGATATTCCATGTGCTCTAAATGTTGATAATAATGGCTCAATTGACTTGACAAATAACCCGTGTATTAGTGATAAGAGTAAACATATTGATATTGCCTACCACTACGTGCGGGATCTTATAGAAACAGGCAAAATCAATCTTCTACATATACCAAGTGATGGTACAAAGCTACTTCCAAGTCCTCAGTTTCTTAATCTACAAGATAGAATTTTCAATTAAGGGTTATACAGGCTGATTAGCACTCTTTTTACCTTCTTTTTTCTACTGGGTTTTTTGGGTTTTTAATGAGACTGATCATGTTTGTCTTGCTATGCAGCCGTATGATACAGCAGTATCTGCTGAGGAGGGGTGTTGAAAAGTATGTGTGTCACTCATCTCATATCCGCATGCAGCGATACCTATCTACATGCAGCGATGCCACACACATAACTACAGCACATACCTGCTTTATACGAAGCCTCTTATGAGCATTACAGCAAATACTTGCTTTCTATGAAGCCTCTTACGAGCATCATAGCAAATACTTGCTTTCTTAGTATATACCTGCTAGCAACTACGTTATCCCTCTTCATGTATATATAGAGTTGGGAAAACACCCTTCAGAGGATAGAGGAACAGGCGAACATGCATGTACACATACAGATATTCCTATGCACATATTCTCATATACCGTACTCATATATCTGCATTCACATACATTCATACATACTCTCACGTACATACGTTTAACTTACGTACACTTACATACATGACACTCACGTACTGTTCATTCTCTCAGTCACATATACAGGCAAACCTCTATAATAGCATCCTCTATAATTGCATAACTTGGCTATTAGCATAGTACCCCTCGGTCCCGAGTTTGGGACTATGGCGAAAATAGCATAACCCTGTAATAGCATGCATAGCATTTTACCAGTCCCAATCCTGCCAAGTGCTAACAATATACCCTGCATATCTACCTCCAATAGTAGCATGGGGGCGGACCCAACTGATGAAATTATTGAAGATAGTGAAGAAGTTACTCTAGATCGTCTGTTAGACCCATACCGCCGTACTATACCAACGGCAGATGATGAAGATGACTCTGAACCCTCACGTTTAATTCCCACATGCGATCTCCGAGAAACTCGAGCAACATTCAAGCTCTATGTCCAACAACAATGGGATCCGGGAATGCTTAGTCTTAGTCTTGCATTTGAGGTGGTAGATGAGGGCTGCCATAGCGGTACAGCAAGATCTCCATAATCCTGAGCGCCGCTTGGCTACTCTGCAACTTCGGAAACCCCAACGGCAAACTCCAATCACATCTTATTTTCGAGGTAGCGGAGAGAGTGGAAGTTAGCGGGGCGAGTGGAGGTAGTGGAGGTAGTGGGGGTAGTGGAAGTAGTGGGGAGCGGGGAAAGTGCAGGGCTGATGTTTTCGACATTATATTACCATATTCACGTGATGCCAAGCAAAACCTCTAGGTATAAATGCATAACTCCTCTAATAGCATAGAACCCCCCGGTCCCGACGTCATGCTATTATAGAGGTTTGCCTGTACCTTACGTACATATCTCAGGTGAAGTGGTCCTTTATTGGCCATCCATCTATCCACCGTTGCTAGTGTTCCAGTTGCGAAACATGGGTGACTAAGTCTTGGCGAGGCCTCGGTCGATCACCGAGTACTCGGCGAATCGGGGGTTTTTGAGGAATAGGCGTCGGTGCGAGTCGGTTCCGAGGCGGAGATATGGAGAAAAAACTCGCGCCGACTCGGGCCGACGCGCACACTATCCAGGACCATAGATATGCATTTAGCTAGAATTACTCTGCTCATGATATCTCACGAGTTGTGGCTGGAGACTCGGGTTTGCAAGGTGTGCACTAGCCGGTGGCTGCTCACTAATAGGCTTGCAAGGGTAGTCCCTATTTGGCTTAGCGCAAGTGTTAGAAAACTATAGTCTGGCTTGCACTAGCCCCTCCAGTGGTGACGCAGTTGCAGTGGGGGTATTTACTGGAAAGGGAAATTTGGCGGGCTTGGCAAAAAGGTTATTCTCTCTGTATATTGTATATAAGGAGCCCGCTTCCCGTGGGACCAGAGCAGATCATGATACGTACCATAGACATTGTCGGATTCCTCACAGAAGGCGTGAGTGGATTTCTGTTCAGACTGTGGTCCTCAACTATATTCTTCAGTGGCCTTGCCCACCTCTTTTTCTCCCAGTCCACACTTGACTACAGTCTCCCAGTTCCACAAGCACAAGATCTTCAAGCTTCTCTTCACTCCACAGTCTCCCACTTCTCAGGAGCACCAACCAGATCTTCAAGCTCCTCTTCAACTCCACAGTCTCCCACTTCTCACGAGCACCAACCAGATCTTCAAGCTCCTCTTCACTCCACAGTCCACTCCACAGTCTCCCCACTTCTCACGAGCACAAGATCTTCAAGCTCCTCTTCACTCCACAGTCTCCCAGTTCTCACGAGCACCAACCAGATCTTCAAGCTCCTCTTCACTCCACAGTCCACTCCACAGTCTCCCCACTTCTCACGAGCACAAGATCTTCAAGCTCCTCTTCACTCCACAGTCTCCCACTTCTCACGAGCACCAGTTCTTCAAGCCTCTCTTCACTCCACAGTCTCACAGTACCAGATCTTCACCACTCCAGCAGGGGCATCTAAGGTGACGCACGAGTTAGGGAAGAGTTGCGTCATGTCTAGGATACGGCTTCGCAGGCCTCTCGGGGTCATCTGGCATACAGCCGGTTAGCGACAGCATGGGGGTCTGCGTATCAGATTTTCATTACACAGTTATCTCATCTTAGCTCGCTTTCGTATTTCTATCTGTTACACATCTTTTTCCGCCGTCGATTTACACAGTTTTGATTTACACAGTTTTAGATTCACGCGATGTGTTTGTATTTAGTCTCCTGCTTTCTGCGCGCGGCGGATTTGGCAGATTAACTTGCCTTGTCCTGAATCCACCCGGGTTTCCGGGTGGCTCCTCATAGTCCCCTCACTGGGATTCCACTCCAGCAGGTAAGATGATTTCTATTTACGTTAGTATGTTTCGCGGTTCAGGGCTAATAGTTCACTTTTCATTAAGGTGCAGCTCCATCGAACGACGAAACACCAACCATGTCCTCTCCAAGTACTTATCCTCCCATAATGTAGATACTACTATGTTAAGCTAATGAGAGTGTTTTATTTTGTGCAGCACTCATCAAGCTTGCTGGGCCAATTGCAACCTTGATCACCGGCGCACTTCTTTGCGTTAGAATATTTTTACCCGCCGAGGCATCGACAACAAGTTTGCTGCAGTTGACAACAAGTTTGCTGCAATTGACAATAAGCTTGATATCATGAGCAAAGAATTCAAGGACGACATTAAGGGTAGTAACATAAAGTTCGAGAACTATACTAAGGAGGTAGAGGGGGAGCAGACCAAGATTGTAGAGAAAGTTGCATTTGTCGACGGTGAGGTCCAAATGATGAAGGAAGGGATATGTTGTCTGCTCAGCAAGGATAGTCAACAGGAGATCATCAATAAATAATGTTGCTTTACTTTGGCGTTGCTTTACTTTGGCTTCTTTTTTTCTTTTTTTTATATGAGACTTGCTTTGGCATTGGCGTTGGTTTATACAGACATCAAACTTTGAATTATAATAGACATGTACCTACTCTTAAAAGCAACACTACCCTTGGCGCCCTAGAAGCAACCAATCACTGAGAAGCGACCACCCTATAGGGGATGAGGGGTGGTAGGGTCGGGGTCGTTTCGGCGGCATTTGGCGTCACCCAGTAGTTGATAATACAAATAAATTAACCCCTGCAACCCCCCCGCAGTAGTATCCAGCCACACTTCGTGATATATCATGCGTATGGTGATACTTGCTATATTCAAAACTATGGAACCAAATACGCTCTACAACATGGCTACCCTCACATCTTGCGAAAGCTGACCGAATACTCAATATTTGCCCCTTGGAATATGACCACCCGAAAGCCACCCCCCCCCCCTCTTCCAACCGCTTTGTAGGGCGAATATCACGCGGGCGCGCTCATGACTACTAGGAGGCCTTTACCTAGCATATATATTCATGTTAAAACAGTTCTGAGGGCAGTAGCCAACAATATAATGAAACAGTATGTTATCGAAATAAGGCATTCGCTGTGCAAAATGTGGTATTTTGAGAATTCCCTATATTTATTTGATTTATGCTGCTCTTACCCTAACGCCCTGGACCCTCCTCAGCGCCCGCCCTCTACGGCATCCCTAATCACTATGGCGAGGTCTCTAATAGCCCTAGGAGCCCCAATACTCTCCATTCCAAGATGCCCCCAAACCATTATACCCTACTCCCTGCTTCCTCTATGGGCCGAATATTGCACAAATGGGTCCATTACTGCCAGGAGACCTTTTACCTAGCATCTCTATCTATGCAAATATAGTGCTAAAGGGGTATTATACAATAAAGCACAATTTGGAGACCCTAACTTGGGGTACTAACCCCAATATCCAATCCACGAGCGCTATATTTCAACCACCCAACAACCTCACTTTGCCCTTTTCAATCCCCCCGGGTCAAGCCCTCCTCCAGAGCGTCCTCAACACCTGCATAGAGGTTTGGAATAGCTCGGAAGCTCCAATATCCCCCCATCGTTTGGGCTGCTGGGTGGCGGTTTTTAATTTGGCCTTTCCTGAGCTATAACAAACCCTTAACAGCCACTATAGACCCCATACAAGCATTACCGATAGCACAATGGGGTGCTGGGAAAGGATTGATGAAGTTGGACTCTTGGCTGGGCACTAGCTAGATCCTAGGTGAAACGCTAGGCTGCAGACTAGTTGTTGGATTGAATACTAAGTATTCATTGTCTGGCTTGAAATTATTCAGAGGGTCCAGACTCGGAACAGCTAGATTTGACGCTAAGTTAGGCACTAGGTTGGACGCTAATCTGGGATTGTGAGCATAGTTGTTGGCACAAGCCCCTCGAGGGGCTTGTGCCAACCAGACTAAGGGGGGTGTTCGAGCAATGTTCTAAGTTCAACACCGCACCCGTACGTGCAGTTAGTAAGGCCTGAGTCTGTGACCATGATATCGCTCGCTCCAATTCTCCCAAATCTTCATGTTCCGACAACCTCGCCATGGTCACCGGCTCGCCCCTAACAATCACTGTATAAGCAACCCCCTCGGCACCGGCAGGAAGTTTCTTATAACAAGGTATATTTCCTGCATAAACTCTTCCGGGACCGGTGCCTAGTTGCTTATATCGACAGTTCACTGAAGCCATGCTCCCCGAATTGTTTGACGTGACCTGATATTATTGGTTCGGAGTACAGGAAGGCCCGGGGCTGCTGCAGGCTTGTGGAACAGATACATCACGAAACTTGAAAGTGATTCCTAGATCGGTTATAGAAGGGAGTTCTAGTTTATAGCCATAACTTTCGAGATATCCGTAAAGCTGATACAACTGATTATAAATGAACATGACTGTAACCAAGAAAAACCAATGAACAAGCAGTAAATAGAACGAGACAGCCTGACACTGGCTATGACTGGCCCAGGGGGGTATCTTCCTAGTGAAGAGGGCCTGAAGGGGATTGTGGGCAAGATCTATGCGCTCCTCTCTGAATAATAGGGGGACATGGTCAGCCATTCTGGAAGTGTTGTGAGATCTCAGTGTTTCACTCACCTCTTCCTATTTTTTCGTTCTTTTTTTTTTTTTTTTTTTTAGGCTTCTATGAATATACAGAGGCTCACACCAAAATAGTCTGGTTGGCACAAGTCGTAGATAGTCTCGTGCCGTCGTAGAGGACACCAAAAGTCTTTTCCCCTTTCCTTTTTGGGAATATTGCATATGCAAGCCTATGCACTATATGCAACTTGGCATTATTCAGCTCCAAAACGCGTTCTAATGACAATATCAGCCATATAACGATTCATTTTGTTTACTCGCCTCTCGACTCGGCTCCTACCCAGTACCTTCTTTGGGTGCAGAACGTCTTAATTGTCCTATGTTGCCGTATGCAGCGTACTTCATTGACGGACGCTCGTGCAATAACCGTTTGCGTCCGGATGCTCGAGCAACAAGCATTGACGTCCTGATCTTGAGTTATTATCCTGTGCGTCCCATCCGCCAGACGCACAGGATGCAAATATTTTTCTTGCTGATGCGGCGGTACTGAAGGTATGGAATTACTGCATCGGTACTGTATCTTACATCAAGCTTGCCCAAGGTATTTGTACAGAAGTCTGTGAACTTTCCTTCAGTTTGGTCCAGCTTACGCGATGTGCCCTTTAGATAAGGCTTCTTCGGGATGGAAGTGACTGCTGTTGTTAAGAGGGTCTAGAGCGTCTGGTAATCAGCTGCACTCCTGCCAAGGTGAGCTTGAATGAGGGCATTGAAGGAGTTGGAGTTATCCATGGCCATGATGCTTAAGGATTGGGTTTCGGATTGATGTTGAACAATTAATGTTGAAAGATCAATGTTGGAAGTATAGATAATACTTTGGAGGTCTATTGGGGATGCTGGAAAAAGAGCGGCAGACCATAGGAGAAGGCAAATAATGATGCAACTGCAATATATTTGAGTGATGCAGAGGAAGTGCAGAGGATATGGGGCCTAGTAGGCAAATGACAATGTGACTGCAATTTGAATTTCCTAAGGCCTGTTAGTAATGACTGGAGGGGCTGTAGAGACTGGTGGTTCAAGGAGGAGGGAATGACCATATAATATATAGTTTTTGATGCTGAGAGCCTGGCTGAAAAACAAATGATCTGTCATATCTTAGGATATGTCGAGATAAACCAAGCCGTTTAAAGTTGGTATAGGGGACGAGAATATGGCAGCTGCAGAGTACCATGTGGGGACAGCATAGTGAGTATATAAAAAAACAAAAGGCAGTAGAGTCCTGGTGTGGTGTTGCAGAATACTAGCATAGTGTGCCAAAAGAGGAGTAGCACGATTCCTAAAATAGTAGTCTGCGAGGCCAGAAATGGTAGGGGCCAAATCGGGACTTACTAGGGTGACTTCCCAAAAAGGTAATCAAACAATGCCAGGGAAAATAATTGCAAATTACCTGTTTAGTGCTGCGACGGGAGACTTTATCGCGTGGTCACCCACCGCAGTACTAGCCTAGCGATCTGAAGCTTAGATATGGCAGATGTCGCACTTCACATCTAACAGACTACCATATACATGTATCTACAGGATATTTTCAAAATTTCAGCTTACTTTTGTAGTGTATATGGTCCCGCATCGCACGGTATAGCTTATTGATCACTTGAGCTCAAGGTTCATTTAGGTACAGTGAATTCTCGATATAAGCAACCCCCTCGGGACTGGCCAGAAGTTTCTTATAATGCAGTTGCTTATAACGAGGTATATTTTCCTGCATAAATTCTTCTGGGACCGGTGCTTAGTTTCTTATATAGGTATGCTTATTACCAATATATGCTTATAGCTAGAGAAATTCATTCCTAGGTAGGAAAGCCTGCGGAATGACACACAGACATGCATACATATACAGAGAGACATCAGGAAGAAGGTGGGGGGGATGCTCCCAAAAAATCAGTTATCCTGCGCTGGACATGCTGAAGCCTGTGTTCCATCTCAAGAATCTCGATCCTTTTTTTTTTTCTCACGCTTGTCTTTATTTGGGTTTTTTCTGATTCGAAAACCAGCGTTTAATGTGTCGCCAAGTTGAACTCGGGTTCTGTTTTGCTATATGTCCGTATACTCGGACGTTCCACCTCTAACCACGGCTGACGGGCCGGAACATTTGAAGAACTCTTTGCAGCAGCCATAGAATTGCTGCATGTTGTATTGAATATTATATGTGTGTGTTGTGTTGTGTTGCGTGTGTTGTCTTGCGTGTTTTGTGTATGTTGTAAGACTCAGGGTAAGTATAGTATTTTGATATTTTTATTTTATTTTAAAAACTCATTACTCCTATGGAGACCCTACGTGGATCTATATAGTATTTTGTAGGTACAGGGTTAGTTATTTCTTATTGATAAACATCCCAATAATGGCAAGGCGCTTCTTTTGTTACAAGTATATATGTATGGTGACCAAGCCAAAACAATAAGAATATTCTAGTAATGGAAATATGCTTATTTACTATGTAGACTACCGATAACCAAACATATGCTTGTATCTGGTATATTGTAACAAGAGTCATCTATATCCCCTTTGATGTATTTGCTTTGTATCCCCTAAAAAACTTCGGTATTTGTATAAGTATCTTAACATGACCGGTACCTAGGGAATATAAAAGCCATAATACTGTTGAGAAAGTTTTATTAATTTAAAAAAATTCATGATGTACGTACGCTGGGTTAGGTATAGACTAAATTATTTTGCATATATAATACTTAAAATGATTAATACAAATCCCCCCCCCAAAAAAATTTCCAATTTATCAATCTATCTACTCTGTACTAGCTCATCAATTTAGAAAAATCACAGGCCACTTCTTGCCGCAGTATCGCTCAAGGTCTAGATCTAGACAAATCACCACATATTTGATAGCAGCTAGTCAATTATAATCATGGTCATTTATCACAACATTACAAAAGACCAATCTATACCAGTACCTCCACCATACAAGTCTATAAACGTATAAACCGCTCCCCAACCCCCGCAAATCCACCCTACCACCCCACCTCCGCTGCCACCCATAAATCGTCCACATTCAATAAATCAACTCCACACTCTATCAGTCCCCTCCACACCTTATTCCTCCATCTAACCGGCCAATTCGGGGTATCCCACAATCTAACTCCAATCCCCCTATCATGCACACTCTTAATCACCCCTTTCAACTTCTCCTTCTGGGCTTCACTCATCTCCCCACCACTCACTCTCCCCACAATACTACTAAACTGCGCCGTGCCCTTCAGGGAATTCGTGGTATTGTAAGGTGAATCTGGTTCTGAGAGGGAGAGGAGGGGCGCGTCGTGAAATGCGTATCGGGCATAGTGCGAGGAGGAAGTGGGTGGGAGGGAGACTTCAAAGAAGGGAGTATTCCTGGTGAGGACCACTGTTAAGAGACCATTGTGCGTGAGGTTGCTGCTGGCGTTGTAGTATGTTAGGTAGGGGCGAAGAGGCGTGAGATGTGAGAGAATGGAGTTGTAGGTCGGGACACCGGAGGTTTTGATGTCGATGTAGAGGTAGAGGGTTCGTTCAGGGTCGGTGTCGAAGATGCCGCTGTGGGAAGGGGGGTTGTTAGCATAGTGCCGGGAAATCTGGGGGAGGAGTGGGGTCAAGGCTTAAGGGGTGGGCGGGTGAATCCGAAGTACTTATAGGTGTTATTGCCAAATTCCATTTCTGGGTTCTGACAATGGAGAATCTCGAGGAGGGGATTGATGTATAGTGAGTTTAAAGTGCGGTTTTCTGTTAGAGAGGATAGATCGTAGCCGACCTAGAGGGATGGATTGAAAAAGTCAGTTATAATTGCATTTGAATGTGTGAGAAAGCGTGGAGCCGCATACGTATAGTTCTTCATCGCCATCAAAATGCCACACCTCCACTTCGACGGAGATACACCCTACACTGATTGCTATCGCATCGTGAGAGGATTAGCTTTTTTTTAAACAGAAATCTGTGATTTCTGGATGGACTTCGAACCGTCATATAATGGCACCTTCCGCCAATAGTCGTTATGACTATCCCCTAGCTATATTAGCATCCCCAATGGTAGAATTCCTTCAACTAATTTCACCCCCACCTATGGATTGGTTTCTACCCAGACTCATCAGCAATTTTATTTGCGCGCGCACCACGTAACATGGGGGCATACCGGTACTATATCTCTCGTGAAACTGGTCGGATACCATTGATGATTACTCCCTTCAAACTTGCTTAGATAGTTCTGGATATCTCCCGCCCAAACGGCGGCGGAGAATCCAACGAGCAGGTGGACGATTTGCGCGAGGGATCTGGCCGGAGTCATCATCATCATCACCATACAGGTTAGCCTGTTAATACAGACAAGAGATCATGAGGATGCGTACGTGAACGTGAAAGTGAACGTGAAAATAGGGGGGCTTATTGCGAAAAAGCATAAAGATTCAAGCTTCAGATGTAAGTGGATGTGATCACCACCTGCAGGGTACGATGGATGCGACAGGCGCCCACAAAAATAAGACGATGGCTATTGACCTACAATAAAACCATCACTGTAAAGACTACCCCCACCATGCTCCCACATATCCGCCGAATAGCTTCCGTCCCTCGACCCTGCTTCCCTGTTCTCCAGCCTCCGGTACGATGATACTTCTACAACAGGGCCCCGGATTCAGCGTCAGAAGAGTACTCGAGCTCGTCCTCACCAGAGTAGGCATAGTTGTCGTCCGATGGCGGGGACGATCCGGGGTGCTCGTTGGCTTGTTGGAGTCCTGCCATTGGAGCTGCTGATGTTCACCACCAGGGGATGTTCCTCTGCGTATGGGTGCCGGCAGTCAATTGTCCAGATGACTCGGATTCGATAGCAATGGCAAGAGTAAATATGTATCAGCTCATGAGGTTGACATGGGAAGCAAGGTGCAATATGTATCTGCTGCCCCCACCCTCAGCCTCAGACTCCATTGCCGGCACACGCGAAGCTACCGTACTTACCCGCACAACAACTTCTATGGGTTACCGGTGTAAATACAGTCCGTGGGGGAAAGTGTTCACTCACCCCCCCTGCATAATATGCAGCGACGTAGTAAGACATGCAGTAGTACGCAGTGCAGCGGTGAAACAGGTGGCCTGAATAGAGGCAGAAAGTGGGGTCAAGACTACTTGACTCTTCTTGTGCTTCAACATCAATTAACATGACATCGATGTCCGCTCCAGACCCAGCCGATATAGAGAACCCTCTCATTCGTCCCAATGGCTCCCGCTAATTCCGTGGTGGCGGCAAAGCCATAAAACACGCATATGCAAATCGGGACAGCCATGGAGTACATACATGCATATGCACTTCCCTACATGCATATGTACTTACCTACATGCATATGCACTTACCTACGGAGGCGCACACCAAAAGTCTTTTCCACCTGCCTATTTGGGCAGACTGCATATGCGGGCATATCCATACATATGCACACAGATGCATGCAGGTGATCCAGTATATATGCACAGGTAAATTCGCATATGCGCTTCCGTAATTGGAATACCCGCATATATTGCATATATCTGAGCATAAGCGGGCATTCCAATTACGGAAGCGCATATGCGAATTTACCTGTGCATATATACTGGATCACCTGCATGCATCTGTGTGCATATGTATGGATATGCCCGCATATGCAGTCTGCCCAAATAGGCAGGTGGAAAAGACTTTTGGTGTGCACCTCCGTACATTGCCGATGAAGCCCCGTGAATAAAACTTTGCCAAGACTTGCAACTTTTGCGACTGTGGGTAACTCGCGATTCCAATCTCGAATACCCCCCCCGGCTAGTGACCAGAAGCACTGCATACCAGACTGCTTGCCCCCACACCTCAATCTTGTCTACCCCAACCCCAACCCAATGCCTTCCAAGAAAAGGCACAACTAGTACATTAGCCTCAAGTACGCTCCTCTCGAATACCTTGACACCTACCTCCTCGCTCCCTGCTATCCCCCCCCCCCCCGCCGCCAGTGCCATTCTCCTGCTAATATACTCACAGCTTCGAACTCCCCACTACCTCCCTCTCAAAAGACACAAACCTCTCGCGGAGAAAGTCCCTCAAGTATAGAAAACGCACCAAGACTAACAACACCGACTACCTTGAAGATGACACCCCCAAGGCCTTCGCACGGCTCATGTCCTCGGGAGCAAAACGGAAACGTGGCGGAGAGGAGGATGTAGGAGGGCCGAAGGAGAAGAAGATATCCAAGGGGAACCCGAGCAAACCGCCACTACCGAGCACTCAGAATAAACTAGAACAGCAAAAACCAGCTCTCCACATCCTCCGCAGTGAGTCCCTGCGTGCGTTCAACCGCCGTGTCGACGCATCCATGCCCATTCCACTTAAAGGCCCCAAAACCTCCAAAACCGACCCCATAGACCATCTCCCAAATTCAAAATCGAAATCAAAGCAACCCAACTCGACCCATGCAGAAGATCCCGAAGCAGAAGATTACTCCGACTACCTCACCGACTCCTCCTCCACCTACTCCATCGACTCCTACGGCGACCCCCGACCCAAAACTTTCCATTACCGTGTGCCCCGCCGCCCTCAGAAACACGCTCCTGGACAAAAGAAGAAAAAAAACCCCCGTGGGCCAAGTCCAGATCCCTTCGCCATACTTCTAGAAAGCCGAGGAAAGGCAAAATTTGGGGAGATGGCGGAGGCGCCGCCGGAGTTGCGGGTGAAGCCGAAGGAAATTCTCAGAGCGCCGAAGGGGTTGGGGGTGGATGTGGGTGGGATCCGGAAAGCGGTGGGCAGTATTGCGAAGAGAGAGATTTTGGCCGAGGAGAGGAGAGGGGTGGTGGAGAGGTATAGGGAGATGATGGAAGGGAAGAGAGCCGTGGGGGGTGCTTGATAGTGGGGTTGGTTGTGTAGGAATATATTGTACAGTACATTCGATGTAAGTGGGAAAAGAGTGGAGTGGTAGGGAAAGATGAAATGAATACTAGGGCAGTTTCATGGGCGGGTTGGGAGGTTGTATGTAATGTAGCGACGAAATATTTTTGTCACTGAAGCTCCCGGAACATACATGTACATCAATACATCCATACCTACTACATAGTAGGCCATACAACTATCAAAATTGTATATAACTCTCTTGCTCAATCACAGGAGGGCAAATTGAGTGCAAGTAATTTTCAGTACAATACTAGTACTAGATATTCCCTGGCTATATTCATGTAACTAAGACCTTCTCCATATTAGAATAGATTGATTGGTTCCCTTAAAGTCAGCCGTACTAAGCTACTTGTAGTAACTTCCTATGGTAACCAGATTAGGTGAGCCTCCACCAGAAAATCATCCAAACCTAATTTCTGACTCAGCTATGTTAATTTACACGTCTTACTTCATCATATACACAAATCTTAGTGCCAGTTGGTAGAGAATTAAGTTTCAGTAAATGGGAATATTTGAGCTTGCTTGCCCTACTAGAGACTAGCAATATTCTATGGTACGAACGCCAGCCTGTCATATTGTCCACTCGCTGAAATTGTTTTTACTAGCTCGAATATCAGTCGCTGTATTGATAATACTGCCTAATGAGCTAACCTACCATCTACGCTATTTAGTGTCGGGATGAGAGCTAGAGTAAGGACTTCCCTTGTGGGGGGTTTTCATTGGTAGTTCGGTAAGTTGACTCCGGGCCGGGGGTATCTACTGATACTTTGGATGTATATACAACCGCTGATGTACCTATTTGCTTGGGATACGCAGAGAGCTAGAAAGATTTACCTAAATACACATGTACATAGCAAAAAGTTTGGGAAGAAAATTCCATGACTATTGCCAATTTTTTTTTTTTCCTACGGTACTCTGTAGTCTCTTTTTTACCTAATATGAATTTTGTAGTTCTAAAAAAAAAAACGGAAAGCTTGGCAGACAACACTAGCCTCGTAGCAACCAACGCTACAAATCAAATCAAATCAAATACATTACGAACCCAAAATTATATTAACCTGGTTCTACGAGGCTACTTTTTTACAATTTGGTAGGAAATGTATACGGGAGGAAAGCATCGAAGGCAAAATTGTTGGGCTGCTGCAACTGCAACACCCACCAATCTCATCATCCTGCTGTGCAAGAAAATCAAGATAACGGACTAAGTTGGGCGGTACAAAACCAGCGTCCCCGAATACTCTGTAAGATTACGAGGTTATTCAGCGGAGGAATCGTGAAGAGAAGTGTATATTCAGAGAGAGTTATCTAGATATCGCTATAGGCTTATTGCTATGGTCCTAGTGCTCTACAAAAGAGATGTTTTCCGCGTACTTTTCCGGCTCTTTTATCCTTCGCGGACTTTTCCCAATTGCCCTGATGTGGAATCCCGGTATTCTCCTTGCATTCCCAATTGCCTTCTTTTGGTTGCTTACTTCCCGTGACCCTTCATGGGTACTAGCGAGAGTTATTCACAACATACTCACCTTCAGCGAACGCAATCTAGCTTAAAGGTGCCGAGGCCACAAAAATTACATCAGGAGAACAGGAAGATTCCGCATATCATTGTGAAGTACTTCGCCGGCGGTAAAGGCAGAACCGCACGGGGTGACAACAACGGAACACCAGTAACCCCAGAATATTCCCAACGACAGAATAGGATGTCACAGAATTTGTCAGTAATTGAACGAACATTGGCCTACCTACTTACCTTGGACGAGCATCTGTAACAAATACAAGGGCTGTTCGTCCACCACAGCAATCAATATGACGACAGATAGCACAACAGGGAGTTCCCAGTAGGGATAACTGAAAGGAATCGAGAAATATCAGAGGACACCAGGGTATCTCAACAAACACAAAGCCTTAAGCTACAGCAACATCCAGATTTCGCTCATATCTGTTAATAATACCAGTGTCCTTCAGACTGTTCAAGATGCGAAGTGTTGATGCCTGCACTTATCTGCCGCCTTGGATGGGCAAAGGTTTTGGAAGATGTTGTTATGAGGGTTGGGTTTCAGATGAGCAGGTGCACCTATCTCCCATCCATGGGCATTGGTCCAGTACAGAATTCGCTACGAAATACACTGTCTGCAGAGTATGCCTCAAGCGGCCAATTTCAATGTTGATGATCCTTGCGACCCCAAGACAGTTGAAATACCTCCCTGCTTACTCCAACCCGATATCCTTGCCGGCCAAGAGGCTCGCTCTGGGCTAATCCCAATACCACTCACTTGCAACCAGAATTTTTCATCCTCGCTACCGGGAATATGTAATCGCTAGGGAGCATCAATCTCGGACTAATCCCAATACCGCTCACTTTCAAGCGGAGTTTTCCATTGATATTTTTCCATATTTTTACTAGCTTCATGCAACATGCGTACGTAAGTATGCACGCCGGCAATGGATATTAACCATTGGTGGGTCGTTGGCGTATAACCGTGGATATACTTGCAGTTCTGCATAATATGTGGGGAAATGCTGTTTCGGGGAACGGTGGGTGTTGGAGTAACATTTGTAGCTGGTTGCAGAGGTGGTTGATGTTCAAAAAGCAGCGGAAGGATTTAGGTTTTGACGCGGTTGTTTAAATTTTAGAATATATAAATATTGTTTCAGCATTGTGGTAGTTCTGTTGGCGGATACCAGGTGAACTGGACTTCTAGGACTTAGTACACATAATACCGTAATCCATGAGATGCTCTGTAGTTACTTATCTATCTCAAATTTAGCAATCTCAATACCACCAGACATATGTATATTCGGCATTGATTTGCATTATGCATGATACTTCTAGGAATCTATAGACAAAACAGGGGATTGGTCTATGCGTATCAAACCACCTATATACGTCTAGTAAGTAGTTCTTGCTTAGTATTGTGTCGGACTTGTAAGTATACATATATGCTTGCTAACGTCAGATAATTGTCAGCCTATATCAGATCATCAGCCATGAAGTACACTTCTCTTATTCTAGTTCCAACCAGACTATATTTCTGTTTTTTCTGTTCGCGTTTCTCCAAGATATAGTAACCCAAGGCAAAATGATGAACGCAAGCAGCGGAAAAAACCATGGCAGAATTTGGTTACTATTGTTGCTATAGAAGACCAAAATCTTTAGACGGAGTAGTGCACATGGTAGGAACGTAGAGAAATATACGGATGATATCTGTCCTCGTACCCAGATTGCAACCTTTATATACCCCGAGAAACCAGCCCCGAGGGTTGGTTCAAAACTATAAAATAGCTTCTTCCATAGGTTAGTTATCTTGAACACATCATCTCATCGGATCATGGATAGGAGGACATACCTTGCTGAGGAAGCCAGATTGTGCTGCCTTTGGGTATTAATGGGGGTAGAAATAGAACCACATGTGCTGGGTTCATGGCCAATCCTTTTGTCGAGATCATGGTTCAGGGTTACTGGAGGGATTAGTTGAAGACTGCTGTGGTATCGCTGGGTAAGTTGAGTGGGAGCTGGATATATTTCAGAGAAGTGATCTGTATTCACACGGCATCATGGAGTCAACACACCGCTTTAATCACACCACGCCCCAATACATTGAATCTCCAGCTGGTGGGCTATGACTCGATTTTACCACTATACTATACACCTGCCCCTTGCCCCTATGATTTGCAGCGGTGTGGCGTGGAGTGCGCTTGCTCGGCTGCTCAATATCAATGTTTCATAGCACCATAGCCGGCGGGCGCTTGGGTATCCTATCTGCTACCCTCCTACAATAGGCTCGGTGGAGGCGAATGTACAGATGCGGAAGTTCGGGGTTATTATTGTCTTGGGTTGTGCACCTAGGTGTCTGTACTATCAACGTACTCATGATTTGTGCTGAGAAATATTTAACATCCTGCAGCGAATGGTAGTGTAAAATTTACTCGTTGATTTGTTGGGGGAACGGTATAAGAGAATGTTATTTCCCTTAAAGCATTACCCTCCCAGTCTTCCAAATTGTATTCGTCCGACTTATACTTCACTAAATCGTAATCGCAAATATACTTGCATTGTAACTCCCCTAGTTCTACCAGTCAGAACTTTACTCCTGTAACATCCCCGGTCGAAGTGCTAGGGATTGAACATCATACGTCATTGTATGACGAATATTGAAGAAATGGTCAAAATGCGTCCATCCAAGCCGATACCAGAGTTGCTTTCCCGTGGTCCCGTGTAGTGTTTGTCCTTTGAGCACGAACGGCTTTTCCTGCCTCTACGGCTTTTCAAACCTATTCTCACTTGTCAATAGGGACCCCCCGCTCTCTCCACGCAGAGCCGCGAGCTGGTTCAACTTGATGTTGCTCTGGAATTTGTTTGAGAAGTGTCGGTTTTGTTTGTCGGAGGTATTGACTATTGACCGTGGTTTTTGTACGTTGTGCTGGCCTGCTTTCTCACCATTCAATATTCAATGGTTGGTGTTTGGCTTGCTCGCTTCTACTCATATATACGTTGACAGAGTGTGTGGTTTAGTTTCACCGTAGGGAAAAGGTTCTGCGTGAATCTGAGGTTCGGGTATGTAAGATATCGGGTCGGATTGTGCTTATTTTCGAAAGTTGGCATGGGATTACTTCGGTAGTCTCGCATGGGATGAAGTAGATGAAAGATGGTAGTCATGCCGGGGAACAGGCACGACAACACCTGTTTCTTCAAACCATAGTAATTATAAGTTCCTCCACCGCAGTACGCAATGTGATCTCGCGCTCCTCAACGCGGTCTATATACGCCACCGCTGCATTTTGGACCCGCCACCGAGTGGGCGCAATCAACAACTTCGGTAGGCAGGGAACTAACGCATCGTGCCTTTTGTTCCTTTCGAACCATATGACGATGAAATCATTGCAAGCGTCCTTTTACACCTTTTGTCTTACACTATCATATATCCGGTTTACGCCTGTCGGAGTTAGAATCGTAAATCCCACAAATCCTTTCTACCGGAAATGCAGAATCGAATTACCACTTTTTGCTCTGGCAAGATTACGATAGACTTCTAGTCTGTTCTTTCGGTCTGCGTGGAGGATAGATTCCCCCTCGTGGGGGATGACCAGTGGCTTCCTTCTTCCTATTCGGACGTTTTACGCATACATACTTAGTTGTCTGCCATTCTCCGGTTCTGCGGTGTGCTTTGCAGCGCAGTTATATGCCAGGCAAACGAGCGGTCATAGAAGCGAGTGGAACTGAAATAATAAGTGACAAGGTACAGACGTGGATACAGCTTGGCATATATTCTCCAATTTGACATTCTTAGCGTACTGGTATCTAACGTGAGTCCCGTGTCGCGAGGACGCTGCAAGTTGCTAAACCACGGTAGAGAGGCTCAAATAATGGTACAAAACCTAGGACTTTCCTCAGCAAATTGAAAACAAACACAGAACAGCTAAGGCAACTCCAACGCCCCCCGCAGCAAACTCTGAGGTTCTATAGCAAGAATGAAACCAATTAGCAAAAGAAATAGATACACATCCATATACGGCGCACGCCGAGGTTTCGAACTCGAGCTAAACCGGCCGTACCCTTCTCCGCCTAGAAATATTCTTCTAACGTCAGAGTGTTTATGACTCCACCTCCTCACTCCCTAACCCCCGTAACCCTCGTTGTTCGATAGGCCCCCTAGTCAGCCTCTCCCTCCTGCTGCTTCGGCCGCTTCCCGCGCTTCGTTTGTCTGGTCACCTTGGTTCCAGTAGCATCCCCTGCGATGGTTGTTTTCCCCAGCTCGAGCGCGTCTTCCGCCTCTTCCTCTGGGGTTTGCTCCCGTTGACGCTTCAGCACTGTGGGTTCAACCAGCTTCAAGTCCTCCGCCTGTTCCTCTGGCGTTTCTTCCCGTTCCAGCGTAAACCCTGTAAAATCAATATGTCCCCCGCGAACATTCAGTTCCGACTCATTATTATCTTTTACATTGGTATCGTTGGGGAGCAGAAATGCAAGATGTGTCTCGAGATAGGCATCTATAAAGATGCGATAGGGGACGTTGACGTAGATGAGGTTGCGGAGGTGGCGGGGTACCTCTGATTGTGTGACGAGGTCTTCGAAATATATGGTAAAGTAAGGCTCTTCCCCATGGTGGGGGGCAGCTGCCATGGGGACATTGCGGGGGATTGGTGGTTTGCGCTTGCACAATTTTGCAGCTCGCAGTGCTGATTCCATCATTACCTGAGACTCCAGAACCTTGATTTTGAATTCGGGGATGAAGTCGTCCTGCAACTGTGACAGGGAATAAACCTGTTGTGAGACTAGGATTGGATTCGTTTGCTGTCTCTTACTGCCACCCCGCTTGTCCCCGCCCAGTAAAATTATTTTGTGGTCATTGTCTTCGTCCCTGGCGTTTCTCCACACCTCAATGGTCATGGCATCATCATTCGTTGCGTTGGCACCTCCGCTAGGCCAGTCAACTTTCTCACCCCTGGCCATCCTCCTTGCAACAGGGTGGATTCGCAAAAGGATGACGCATTGCAGCCCTGAGTCAGTCTCTGGTTTGGAGCCACCCTGCAGCAAACGACGCATGTCCAAACGCAGCTTACTCATCGACTCGGACAGTCCTGTTTCAAGTACTATTGATGAGGTTGTCAACCAGCCAAAGGTGAGGGATGCATCAGGCGTTTTGCAGGACAAACCTGCCCCAGAGGCAGACGACAGCCGAAGATCTGATTCAAAGTTGAGATGTTAGACCACTTATGGGAGCGGAACGTGGATGAACAAGGCAATGAACAACAACATACCTGGCTGTCCACCGACCCACACCATACCGCTTTTGGCACTCATTGGCATATTGATGCTTTGCAGTATCTGGACCATTTTGGCCCAGCCTGCAGCCCCGGACTCATGTGCTCCCGAAGCGCACTGGATAATCCAAGTACAGGTGTCGGCATCATAGTCAATTGGCATTCGGGACCTCTCCAACTGTGGTTCCAAATCCGCATAAAGCTTCTCAAATCTCGCAGGGTCAAGACCAGTAAGACACAGAGTTTGGGGAAATTCGTGCGCAGGGTCACAAGGCAAGCAATGTAAGAATTGGCGAGCAAGCAACATGGCCTCTGGAGATTTCTGGAGATGGTGTGGATCGAGATAGGAGCTAAGAAACTGAGAAATCCGTGAATCCTTGCAGTCAGTAACATCAATGACAGGCAGCTCCATGCTGCAAGGTGGATGTGCCCCCTTGCTCTCCGGCTTGGAGCTGGTCATTGGAGTAAGACTCCCGGGCGTCGGAGTAATGGTTGCCTTGGCTTCGGGAGCCACACGTGGGACGGAAGGGACACGATTTGGTTTTAAGAGAATGGGGTCAGCCGGAGGTTGCCCCCGTAGAAAGGTCCTTGTGGACTCCACCTTTCGGCGTGCGTATGCGTAGGTATAAGATCGAGCGTCGGAGGCAAACAGGGCAGCCATTTCGAGGGCCTGGAGGATGAAGGCGTCGAAAACAGAAGACCAACGGTAAGAAGCAGGACTTTTTGTTTTGCTGCAAGTCCGTCTTGACGCACGGATGGCTCGAGCACTTTGATGGGCGGATGGAGAGAAGCGGATAAAGGGCTCGAAGACACGTTTATGTCCTTGCGCCAAGAGCTTGCTTACCAAGAGTGTTTGGGATATACTTAGGATACGCAAAAAACGTAAATTAGCCTCACTCTTTGGACTCGGTTTCACCAGCAAAACGTTTTTTAGCGAATTTGCTGTCATGTTCCACGTATTCGCTATAGTGTTATGTGTTGTAGCAAATTTGCACTTTGGTATACCTTTTGCACGTAATTTATGCTTAGATGGCACCTGTGGTAGGTTCTGACTAGGTGCTATGGCGCCTGAGATGGCAGCTGCATGCCCCCCATATACGTGGCATATACCTAGCTGCGTATAACTAAGTACCTGAGTACACACGTTAGGCGAACGGGTCCATGAGCTAAGCTTTGGTACGTGGCTCTAAATGGGGCTTTATGTTAATTACAAGTGCTGGAGCGGCCTTCGGCCGGTCAGTTTGTTGGTGGTCGTTGCGATGCAAGGTTGGTACTGTGGTCTGCTTGGCAACATAGTTTTGTAGATCATCTTCGGAGCTTCTTCTCGGAGGTTGTTCTTGGACTGCACCCAAGTTCGCCCGAACCTTACACTTAACTTGTCATCCAACCTGTTACCAAACTCCACCACTGCATCTAGTATCTACTTGCTATACCTCTGAACTGGGTCTTTCTGAGTTGGCTCGAAAGACGCCAGTTTATGTTTGCCATAGATCTCTCTTCTATACACATAGTTCATATCTACTAATATCTGCGTGGTCAGTCCTATCTCATTGGTTGCTCCCATCTTGCAAGGTAGGTTAAACTTTCACCCAACTTTTTAACTAACTGTCTAACTTCTTTGATAGTGTACTGCCTCTTAACGCTCGTGCGGGCACTGTACAGTGCGTACAGCCAACCGCCGGCTTGCAAACTTAGTTACTTGCTCGCAGTCACTTCTATCTCTTAGTCATTTCTATCGGAAGATATGTTAAACTTGTCATCCAACTTTTTAACCAACTGTCTAACTTCTTTGATAGTGTACTGCTTCTTAACTCGTGCGGGCACCTTATTGCTGCAGTTACTTCTATCTCTTCGCAGTCACTTTTATCGGAAGGTATGTTAAACTTGTCACCCAACTTTTTAACCAATTGTCTAAGTTCTTCGCTAGTACTGCCTCTTAGTGCTTGCAAACACTTCTATCGCAAGGTAGGTTAAACTTGTCACCCAACTTTTTAACCAACTGTCTAACTTCTTTGCTAGTATTTCTACTGCAAGGTAGGTTAAACTTGTCACCCAACTTTGTAACCAACTGTCTAACTTCTTTACTAGTACTGCCTCTTAACGCTTGCAGTCACTTCTAGCGCAAGGTAGGTTAAACTTGTCACCCAACTTTGTAACCAATTATCTAACTTCTTCGCTAGTACTACCTCTTAACGTCCGCAGTCACTTCTATCTCTACAGAAGCTATCTATCAGTTGCTCGATCAAGATATGTCTGTTACTGAGGTTCCTGCATTTCTTATGTTTCTGGAGGTATGGTCACTTGATTTTTTTTGAAATAAAATACTAAGTGGAATTAGAGTGAACTTTCTTCCCTGAAATCTTCGCAAATACAACATGATATGTTCGCAACATTTGAAGATGCGGATACGTTTCTGCAAAAGGCGATTGGAAGATTCTTGAAAGTTAATGTACAACATACATCCTTCAGAGAACTGGTTATTCGGCAAGGATTGGTTTGTGAAGATGGTGTCGTACAATCTTTCTTTAAGTTACTTTCTCAATTACGACAAAAACGAAGGTCACTGCGGCGCAATTTTCTACAGCGAACAGGACTAAGTTCTACTGCAAATATTTCAATCCGGGTTGTCCATTTACAAAAACTAAATGAGATATATCCTCCGATGGGATATTGAGTTGCTGAAAGTCCACAAATTTTTGAGGAATGGGAACAATATTTGAAGACGTATAAGCTTGCTGATCGGAGGCATGCGAGGTATGTAATAGAAATTTCTTTTCTTGGTATAATATTATTGTTAACAACTTTAGATTTCCTACAACAGGTCTCGATGTTTCAAAATTGCAGCTTGATATTCCAGTAACCGAAAGTGTTATTATAGAGATGCGAAAAGTAATGACCTAGTAGGAGTGGTTATCAGAAATTTTGGTAACGATATAGGTTTACTAAAATGGGCAACTGAAATATTAGATCGTAGTATTGAAGTTGCTAAATCTGTTCGTGTAAGTTAGTAATTTTCTTTAAACTAGTATTGTACTAATTTTTTTTAATACTTTAGTTAGATGATCCGGGCAAAATTTGTTTGCAAGGTTGGAGTCCGGGTCAACTAAGCAATCCTCGGTTCGATTGGGTCAAAAATAAGACAAAAGTTCTTAAAAATGATGAACTCATGGTACAACATAAGAATATTTGTGCTGTATTCGCAGTAGCTTGGAATCTTGCATTGCGGAAATATCCGAAGGAAATCATAAATGATTTTGAAGCATTTATGGCATTAAAAAATCCTCCACGCATTGGCACTACCTCGGGACCGCATCTCTGTACTGAGTATATAAAAAAACAAAAGGTCCTGGTGTGGTGTACAGAGTACTAGTGTGGTGGTGTAGAATACTGGCGTAGTGTGCCAAAAGAGGAGGAGTAGCACGATTCCTAAAATGGTAGTCTGCCAGACCAGAAATGGTAGGGGCCAAATCGGGACTCACTAGTGTGACTTCCCAAAAAGGTAACCAAGCAATGCCAGGGAAAATAATTGCAGATTGCCTGTTTCGTGCTGCGATGGGAGACTTTATCGCATGGTCACCCACCATAGTACTGACCTGGCGATCTGAAGCTTAGATATGGCAGAGCGAACGGGATGCCTCGTTTTCTTCAGTCTATGGTCGCAGATAGTGACTTCTTTTGAAGTAAAACTTATTTGTGGCATCATACGTGAAATAGTCATACTGAATAACTTGATAAACGTTATGAGGGTTCTTCCCACCAGCCTAAACTAGGAGCAGTATACGAGTCGGCGCTAGGGCGCATTGCTGGGAGCAGCCACTGAACAAATTGCAAATCATAGTTCCTATACCTACTACTGGCTTGCAAAGTGCAAAGTAAAAAAGTAATAATAGGCAACAATAAAAAAATAAGATCTGCAACACCAGGGATTCCCATGTGGTCACCCACCATAGTACTGACCTGGCGATCTGAAGCTTAGATATGGCAGAGCGGACGGGATGCCTCGTTTTCTTCAGTCTATGGTCGCAGATAGTGACTTTTGTGAAGTAAAACTTATTTGTGGGCTCATGCGTGAAACAGTCATACCGTAGAAACTCTCGGACAAGACTGCAGTCTTATTTACAGTATCGGACGGTACAACCGGTCAGCTAACCTAGGTGGGATTAAGTGGGCGTGGCAGTCAAAATACAAATAATTCAGAAGTCAAGACAGTCATTGCACGCAAAATGTAAATAGCAGAAAATCGGTGAGTTTGAGAGTAGATAGAATACACAAGCTGAAGTTATGCCGGTCAGTCAAGAAATTGAAAAACGTGAACAACGGTTGCAAGAGGCCTTGAAAGCCTATCGGTCCGGATTACCAGAATTAGAAGACGAACTGCATAAACAAAGAGGAGGTAAACATGATAGGAGGGTTCTTACTAAAGCTCGATTGGCTACTGCTGAATATTTAACAGCCCGCAAGGAAGCAAGAGATCAAGAGAAGGAAAATAAGGCCGTCACTAAATCAACCTCCAAAGGCAAAAAAAGCGACCGGTCAAACAGTATTGGCATTGATCCAGAGCCTCGTCAATCTTTGGAACCCTTTCAGAACTGTCTTCATACTTTTCAACTTAATTGTAGCTCTTCCGGTGGCCCTTCTTCCTTGCCTTAGAAATCTTCATGTACGTAGCATATTAATATTCGTTGCGCGCTTGACCGTGTATAGCGAATTAACCTTGTCAGGTTAGCTGACCGGTTGTACCGTCCGATAGTAGTGGTGGTCAATTAATAAACTGAGTTTTGATATGCAATGCCTTGGCACACCTACACTAGCCTCAAGACAGAGTTTTCAATTGACCCTCTCTGCGTGAAATCATCAGTTACGCGTTCTTAGTCAGCTCTATATCACAACATGCCCCGATTGACCCAACGACAAGTTTTGCTGGAAGAACTTCTTGCCATAGTGCAACAGGTCATACACCTAATGGTGTATGATACGGGAGAAGACCTAATGGACCTATTAGAGGAGCTGTGGGAGGTCTATAAGATAATAGCAGCACGTCGCTATATCGCAGCACGGAAAATCAGTGCTGGAAGGCATTTGATTTGTCAAGGACCATCAGTTTTTATCGTGTTGTTGAGTTGGATCGTATCGTGTTGTTGGTAGAAAATTTTTTTTCGCCTAAGTCAAAACTGCAGTTTAGCTGGTTACCGCACTCTGGAGTTGCGTGATGAGTTCTGAGTTGCGTAAAAGTTGAGTGATGGCTCTGGCCAATCAGCGCAAAGGCCAAGGCGCCATGGCGCTGCCAAGAGGTTGCATAACCTGAGTTTTGAAAACTCAAGTTTTTAATTGACCACCACTACTGTATAGGACGGCGGTTTTGGCACAAGCTGTCTCCGTGTCTTATTCTCGGTTACTTTTTTTATTAATCATAGGAAGTACTTTCTTAATCAACATACAATTTCAATGAAAACCCAGATTCTTGCTACTATTCCACCCCGGTCCTCGGACAACAGCGCCCGCCGCCCTGTGAAATAATTTCTTCACCTAAGTGAATATGAGATGGTAGCCCGGCCCCATCAGGCTCGCTTTCACTGGAGTCAGACTCGGAGGATTCAGATTCTTCTTCCAACTCAATTGCCCCAACAGTATATCCATCCAGCCCATGAATGTTAATGTTTTGATATTCACTGCCACCGAGTGCTACAGTAATACCACATTTCTGGAAGGAGCGAATTATAATCCTTATGTGTTTTATTATAAATATAGGTGCTAGGTAAAGGCCCTCTCGTAGTCATAAGTTCACTCACGTGATACTCATCTTAGAGGGGGGTCGGGTATAACGGGGGTCATATTTGGGATGGCGGGTATAGGGGTATTGGGTTGAATATGGCGGGGTGTGAGAGTAACCATATTGGTCACCCATCATAGTACTGACCTGGCGATCTAAAGCTTAGATACTTATGTATGGTAGAGCGGACAGGATGCCTTCAGTCTATGGTTGCAGATACTGACTTCTTTAAAGTAAAACTTATTTGTGGGCTCATACGTGAAACACTCAGTATAACTTGATAAACATTTTGGTCCGACAAGTGCTAAACTGGGAGCATTATACGAGTCGGCGCTACCCTTGCTCGACTGGAAGTGTGCAATCACCGTCTAGTGTCCAGCCCCCCTATAAGTGTAACACGTGATAGGAACTGTATACCGCGAGAGCTATGCTACCTAAATGCATAACTATGAAAACAACTACGCTCTACGGAATCCCTGGTGTTACAGATCTTATTTTTTTATTGTTTGTTACTTTTTACTTTGCACTTTGCAAGCCGGTAGTTAGTATAGGAACTAAGATTTACAATTTGTTTAGTACTGCTCCCAGCAATGCGCCCCCCTTGCTCAACTAGAAGTATCCAATCACCGTCTAGTGTCCAGCCCTTGCCGGCCCCCCCTATAAGTGTAACACGTGATATATGGAACTGTATACCGCAAGAGCTCTATGCTACCTAAATGCATAACTATGAAAACAACTCTACAATATGGTTACTCTCACACCCCGCCATATTCAACCCAATACCCCTATACCCGCTATCCCAACCGTTATACCCGACCCCCCTCTAAGATGAGTATCACGTGAGTGAACTCATGACCACGAGAGCCTTTACCTAGCATCTATATTTACAATAAAATACATAAGGATTATAATTCGCTCCTTCCAGAAATGTGGTAAAGATTGACGAGGCTCTGGATCAATGCCAATACTGTTTGACCGGTCGCGTTTTTTGCCTTTGGAGGTTGATTTAGTGACGGCCTTATTTTCCTTCTCTTGATCTCTTGCTTCCTTGCGGGCTGTTAAATATTCAGCAGTAGCCAATCGAGCTTTAGTAAGAACCCTCCTATCATGTTTACCTCCTCTTTGTTTATGCAGTTCGTCTTCTAATTCTGGTAATCCGGACCGATAGGCTTTCAAGGCCTCTTGCAACCGTTGTTCACGTTTTTCAATTTCTTGACTGACCGGCATAACTTCAGCTTGTGTATTCTATCTACTCTCAAACTCACCGATTTTCTGCTATTTACATTTTGCGTGCAATGACTGTCTTGACTTCTGAATTATTTGTATTTTGACTGCCACGCCCACTTAATCCCACCTAGGTTAGCTGACCGGTTGTACCGTCCGATACTGTAAATAAGACTGCAGTCTTGTCCGAGAGTTTCTACGGTATGACTGTTTCACGCATGAGCCCACAAATAAGTTTTACTTCACAAAAGTCACTATCTGCGACCATAGACTGAAGAAAACGAGGCATCCCGTCCGCTCTGCCATATCTAAGCTTCAGATCGCCAGGTCAGTACTATGGTGGGTGACCACATGGGAATCCCTGGTGTTGCAGATCTTATTTTTTTATTGTTTGTTACTTTGCACTTTGCAAGCCCAGCACTCCTTGCTCGACTGGAAGTGTCCAATCACCGTCTAGTGTCCTAGTCTGGTTGCACGACCCACCTCCTTGTGCAACTAGACTACTAGTGTCCAGCCCCCCTATAAGTGTAACACGTGATAGGAACTGTATACCGCGAGAGCTCTATACTATCTAAATGCATAACTATGAAAACAACTACGCTCTACAATATGGTTACTCTTACACCCCGCCATATCCAATACCCCTATTCCCGCCATCCCAAATATGACCCCCGTTATACCCGACCCCCCTCTAAGATGAGTATCACGTGAGTGAACTCATGACTACGAGAGGGCCTTTACCTAGCACCTATATTTATAATAAAACACATAAGGATTATAATTCGCTCCTTCCAGAAATGTGGTATTACTGTAGCACTCGGTGGCAGTGAGGATCAAAACATTAACATTCATGGGGGGGATGGATATACTGTTGGGGCAATTGAGTTGGAAGAAGAATCTGAATCCTCCGAGTCTGACTCCAGTGAAAGCGAGCCTGATGGGGCAGGGCTACCATATTATATTCACTTAGGTGAAGAAATTATTTGACAGGGCGGCGGGTGCTGTTGTCTGGGGACCGGGGTGGAATAGTAGCAAGAATCTGAGTTTCATTGAAATTGTATGTTAAGAAAATAAGAAAGTAACTATAATTAAGAAAGTAACCGAGAATAAGACACTGAGACAGCTTGTGCCAAAACCTCCGTCCTATAAATAAGAGTATCTGCGACCATAGACTGAAGAAAACGAGGCATCCCGTCCGCTCTGCCATATCTAAGCTTCAGATCGCCAGGTCAGTACTATGGTGGGTGACCACATGGGAATCCCTGGTGTTGTAGATCTTATTTTTTTATTGTTGCCTATTATTACTTTTTTACTTTGCACTTTGCAAGCCGGTAGTATAGGAACTTAGTCTAGTTGGCACATAGGAACTATGATTTGCAATTTGTTCAGTGGCTGCTCCTAGCAATGCGCCCTAGCGCCGACTCGTATACTGCTCCTAGTTTAGGCTGGTGGGAAGAACCCTTCACTTGCCGGACCAATAACGTTTATCAAGTTATACAGTATGACTGTTTCACGCATGAGCCCACAAATAAGTTTTACTTCAAAGAAGTCAGCATCTGCGACCATAGACTGAAGAAAACGAGGCAATCCGGCCGCTCTGCTTCAGATCGCCAGGTCAGTACTATGGTGGGTGACCACGCGGAAAGTCTCCCACCGCAGCACGCAATGGGTATTTAGAAATTTTGACTTCTTGTTTCGGTGTCGTTGGATGGTTGCCTTTTTGTGGTCTGGTGTGCAACCAGACTAGCCTTTTTGAGGTTTTGAGGAATCACAGTCCCTTTTTGACCCATACCTTTTCCTAGTCTGGTGACCAGACTAACCTTTTCCAGTACTTATGTCTACCCTTTTTGTAATTAAGCTAGTCCTATATTGGTAATCTCCTACCACACCAAATTTTTAGGCGGTGCCAACTGAGCGTGCCAACCAGGCTACAACTGAGTGTGCCAACCAGATTACAACTGAGCCTAGGTATCAGCAAACAAATCAGGCTAGAATTCCCCAAATCAACCTCGATTTCTGCGTGCAAATATGCCTTGTAACCCACGAGAACACTTGTAACCCACCATTTGAATGAATCTCGATCTCCGGGTGCAAATCGGCCGGCCTGCAAATGAGGCTCCGTTGTTTCCCTGAATTTCCTACAGTCTTCATATTAAGTTAATAACCACTGTCCCATACCGCCTCTGTTAAAGCTTCTTCCGTCCCCTTCCTTTATAAACTGGCTTCTTGTTCCCCTTGCCTCCCTGTCTCTCCTCGAGTCGCTACATCCATACGTGTTTGCCGTGGAGAGGCTTTCGTTGAATTTTCTCCCTGCTCTACATATCCCTATTCGGGCTTTAAATCCCTGATCATCCTTAATCTTTTTCTCCGCTTTTGTGAGCCTCTCGCTCCTCGATCATTCGAGCTTCCAGCTCCAACTCTTGTTCCTTAAGTTTGACCACGAATATCATGCATTATGATGCATATGAACAAGCCCGAAAAGCCATGAATATCATGTATATGAACAAGCCGGCATACATATAGAGAGGCCGCGAAAGCATGAGTTCCAGCGTAGTCTGGCTGTTCCAGTGAATGGATACCTCAACCACGCAAAGACACCACCAAATATGACGCACCCTTAGCGAGGCAACAACACTAGCACGTTTTGCCACTCTAAGCTGGCTGGCCAAGGGCACGAGACTACTGGCCAAGCGAGGTTGATCATACCCAGTCGGGTAGACTAGCGCACTCCCAATTTCCCTGCCACTGGCATGCCTCTCGTGTCAAGGCCTTTCGGAATTTCATCCACAACTCAAGTCAACTAATCACAGGAACTGCGACCTCCGTGAGAGCATTGCCAGGCCTCCCATATGTACACCGCATAGCTAACCTATCTCTCAGGCTCCAATATCGACACTACCAGGCGTCCTACATGGCCTACCTATCTCACGACCTAGCAACTCCAGTTGATATAGGTGAGTGCATTGCCAGGCCTGCGATATCTGCAACCATAGCTAACCAATTCTACAGGATTAGCCAGGCAGTCCGGCAAGGGGTAGGAGAATTGATGCCAGCGAGCAAGTTCAGTTGATGAAGGTGAGTGCATTGCCAGGACTGCGATATCTGCAAGCACAGCTAACCAATTCTACAGGATTAGCCAGGCCGGCAAGGGATAGGAGAAATTAGAATTCCCATTGCTCCGATGCCGCCACTACAATGCGTATGAGGATCACGATTTCAGCCCAACCCAGATCTTACTACCCTACTAGCTCAAACTGTTCGAACCAACCGGACACTATTCATCTTAATTATAGACACACTAGCAAGCATCAATTGCAATAGCTATCGTCCCTATGGCAATAATTACAACAGCGGGATTTAGTGGAATATAACAAGAGAAGTGTAGAGTTAGATTCTAGCAGTTTGGCTCTCGGGATTGGGGATTCGTCGGCTGGGTTGAATGTTTCTTGAACCTGGGTTGGATGTTGGACTTGAAGCGGGGTTGCGTGGGAGAAAGGAAAGGGCTATGGATGTGGGTGTGGTTCCACGTTATTGACATCCCCCACGCCGGAGAAAATGATGTCCTCGACACCAGCCTCATTAATTATTCCTGCGCTGGCCCTCTTTTGCGATTCAGTTTTCTGTACCACAAGCTATCCCCCCGCGAGACGGAGGCTATCTGCAGGATTGCTGTGGACCAAGCACTCCTGGAGGCAGCTGCTATCATCTCCGGTGCAGCTGAGGATTGGGGTAACGCCATTGCAATCCCTAATGCCACCCCTGAAAATCCTCAAAAGCCTCCACGACACCGGCCGTCACACTCCGGTTGACCTAACACGTCGTGTTCTGTGCCTAGCTGAAGTTCATGTGCACTCTCCGCTACACAGGAAAGAGCAAATTGTCAGATCAGGCAATCAAGTGGCATTAAGGAAGTAGTCTACACTGGGCGAATCGACTACGCACTTGCCCTCCGAGATCCGGTGACCCAGCATCTCACGTCATACCTCATCTTGGTCCAGGCCAAGCGAGAATCTGAGTTCGACAAGGCCCGCGTCCAAGTGCTTGACTATGCCGCCTGTATTTGGGAAGCCCGAAAGCAAAAAGGGGCTCGGCTCGATTGCACAACATATGGATTGGCCACAGACGGCTTGAGATGGCAACTCATTGTGATTGACCACGACGGTGTGGTAAAGGACGGAAAGTTGTTGGATGCCACGTTGAATGGCTGGGTTGATGTTCTGCAGATGCTTGTAGCGGTGTTGAAACGTGCACGCCAGTTGCAGACTCCAGATAACTCCCCAAAAAAAGCCAAAGCATTCGTCCCTTGCCACCACTATGCATGATGGCGACGCGCTCGATGCGGATAAGGGGTTTCAGGAAGAGGGGGAGGAGGCGGAGCAGGAGGATGGAGTGTCGGACATAGAGCGTTAGGGAGAGGGTAGAAGTCAGGACTCAGGAATGCCAATCGATGTAACAGCAACTATCAATAGGGATATTCAAAATTGAATCCTTGTTCGATTAATTTGACAATTGTAATTGACGTTGTAAACTGAAATTACTCATTGCGACCCTGGATCATAGGTCGTCACGGTGGCTGGCTGCGGCACCAGCCAATTACATAGCTTTTACGTATGAAATCACTAACAAACACAACTTCGTACACACTCAAATATATGCAGATACGTCAAGCTTATGCTAATTCAGACATCTCTAGCATGAGCTAATTCAGACGTCCTGAGCATGCAAACATCCCGAGCATGCGAATTCAAACATCCTGAGCATGCGAATTCAGAGATCCTGAGCATGCGAGTTCAAACATCCTGAGCATGCGGAGTTCAAATATCCTGCGAATGCAGAGTTCAAACATCCTGAGCATGCGAGTTCAGAGATCTCAAGCAATTTGCATACTCAAGCTGTCTGAATTGGCATACTTGAGATGGCTGAACTGGCATATGCTTGAGACATCTGAATTGGTATATGCTCGAGATGTCTGAACTGGGGGACAGAATACAATTTTGTATGAGCGTCGACGGGGTTGCTGTCGCCGGACTGGTGTCAACGCTCATACAATTTTGTATGAGTAACGACGGGTCCTGTCGACGCATACTGGACCTCGTCCTGAAAGAGTCTAGCGACATCACCACCATCCCAGACAATTCAGCTGGCAACCGACCAAAATGGCACCAGGAATCAAAAGCATACATCTAGATGAACTGGGGCCAGATTTACCGAGCAAAGGTTTAGCAGAAAGACAAAGACCTTGGGAATCCGTTGACTATAATGAGTCCAACAAGTTTGCTCCACGCATCCGCAGTGTGGAACACATTAAGAAAATAGCATCAGAGCTTTATGGAATTGAACTATGAGAGTGGCTGCACTAAAAAGTATGTGCATGAACTTACTTTCACCCCTAGTACGGTAGTACCGGTATTTTCGCTGCCAGATTCAGGCGTTTCGTAGTCTGCACCGGGTTTCTTCACCTTCCAATCAGATAGTGCCTTCTTAGTTGTCCTCCAGCTCTCCCACCCTTGATCCCCTGAGGGTCAAGGTTTCTCACTTCATCTGCGAAGGCATTGATGTCAACAAAATCATCATCATTCCCGCAGTCATCGTCTAGCGCCGGCTCTGCTATATTGGCAAAGGCTGCCCTTTTATGTGTTCAAGTACCAGGTGTCGAGGTGTTCACGAGTTTAATTAAATAAAAGATTCAAGTGGTGTGATTTAATCTCTATCTCACTACAAATCACTACAAATCACAACAATTAAGGGTCTTCGCTTGTCGCAAGTAGTGTTGGTCGGCTACTTGCCAGCAAAAGCGAACGACTAGAGGCTTGGCATGAGACTAGCATCCTATGTCTACATGCCTAGTTCCGTAGGTACCTCTATGACTAATCAGCATGAGACTACAGGAATGTATATGTTCTGGGCCGCTCGCGGGCATACCCACTGTGCCGGCCGCGGGCAATTTAAACAATTACTCAATTTGGTGTATTGATAAAGGTTTACGAGTACTGATTTACTAGAAAAAAAACAGAATTGATAATTTCCCAGCGACTGCAAAAGATTCATTGATTTCCCAGTCGATTAGACCCCCCTCTAACATTCCAATTTGGTTCAGCTAGAGCAATATAGTCATGATCTGTTAATACTTTCGTATGGCAATAAATTAAGCATTTCAGACTATTCTTAAAGTATCGGTGACAACAATTTGAGTAGAAGTTTTCCCAACACCGGTAGTTATAGATGCCTGGTGAACTATGGTTTACCGAGCGGTTAGAGTATCTAAAATATCATTCTCTAAGCCTGTAACTAAGGTCAGTAGTTGGGTAAAGGTTATCGGGTTTGGCAATATCACAACTGCAAAAATATGATGTTGTAGCATTGTGCCATTTGATCTCCGGCAACGCTGTAAAATAGCATCTACCTGTTGTATAACTCTAGGTAGAATCTGCTTCGTTTTGGTTTAAAATCAAGAAATTGGAGTACCTTAGCAATCTACATATAAAAGGGACCCGCGATTAAGAAAGTACCGCTTTGTACCTTACCTGAATCCCGCGGATAAGAAACTAATTTCCAAATACCCATTGATGTTAACGCCACCAGCATGTACTTCACCATCTGAAGTAGGCCTGGGCACGAGACGTCTCGTCATTTACCAGGTTGGTCTCGAGACGTCTCGAGACTTTGACCAAACCGTCTCGAGACGTCTCGAGACCCTAATTGTCTCGAGACAGTCTCGTAAGTCTCGAGACTTTTCCATATCAAGCACCCAACACAATCATAATTATATTCGAACACGCTAGCTAGGTGCAGATAATGAGTGGAGAAGGACGAGGAAGAGGAAGAATATCTACCTTTAAGTACCGAATAATACATATTTACACGTGAAGGCTATCATAGTGTTCGTCTCAAGGGCTGCTAAACTGTATGTCGCAACCAATGAAAAGTTTTCGCAGCCACCGAAAAATTTTCACAGAAAGTCTCGAGACATCTCGTCTCGTGCCCAGGCCTACGGCCGGCACAGTGGGTATGCCGCCCGCGGGCGGCCGATGCCCGCGAGCGGCCCAGAACATATACTTACATACTTGCACTGATACATCGCACTTATATCTACATTCGCACTCATATCTACATTCGCACTCATATTTATACTCGCACGTATATCTACACTGACACACATACATTTGCACATACAATACGTTCCGCATATATCTCAGGTGAAGTGTTCCTTAATTGGCCATTCATCTGTTCATCCGTTGCTAGTGTTGCTGTCAATAGCCTTGTCATTCCAATAGGTTATGAGTCCATAGCAGGCTTGTAAGAGGTATTCACCGATCAAGTTCGAACTTACCTATACATAAAAAGAAAGATGTTGAACACTGAAGCCGAGTCGAGTGCAGCTGCCACTTCCTCGAAACCAACTCGAACTAACCTTCGTAGTGTCCAAAGACTTTCGACCTGCTGAGATAAAACTTAGCAATATCGGTAGTGTCCAAAGACTTTCGACCTGCTGAGGTAAACTTAGCAATATCGAACATCTTCAAGGAAAGCAAAACTACGCTTCACAGATGGTGATAGTCTTCAATGCAATGAATGTGCTCGATATTGTTGTTAATATAGCTAAGCCCCCGTCCGATGCTTCTGCAGAAGAGACGCTCTATAGCACAACTCAGCCTCATGACGCAGTAATATTTTTATTTGCATTATGACGCAGGCGCATTACAGCTAACGCACAATTGCCTCTGCCAACGTTACCTACCAAAGTCACACTTTCGCCCCCTTCTCATTACTGAAGCCTACTCCACCCCGTTCTCTAGCATGCACCTCACTTTTCTACCTCCCACGACATCAACGTTCAAGGACCGAGCAACTGGACGAACTCGACATCCAGGACGACCCCGACGTCGCAGATAAGCTTAAGTTGTCTAGCACGCTCGCACGAGCACGGCTATCCAACTTTCCTGTTCCTTTTAGAAGAATCACACAATCCCCCTGAGGTCGAGCTCGATCGTTCTCAAAGTGCGGGGCTTCCCTTTGACTAATACACGTAGCAACCACCCCAACCTAGGTTGGTCTGGGCTACTAGTCAGCGGGTCAACAGGTACAAGGCACTCACGTGCTAGAGGTGATTGTTGCCCAGGCAACTATCATACTAGGGCTTTTCTTCATTTTTCAGGCACAAGTAACTAGACATCAGGATAGTTTCTATGACCATGGCTCCACCCCCCAAGGGTGTCGTCTACGGCCCCATCAAGGACTGGAGAAAGGGCAGCTGCAAGCTGCTCCTTGAATTTGGCAGCAAGGAGGGGAAGAAGGGGAGGAGGCAGTACGTACTAGAAGAGGTGACCAGCTGGGCAGGAGTACCGGAGTTCGGAGACAGAGGAGCGGAAGCCCTTGATCTGGCTATGGCCAACACGGAACGGGCAAGGGAGGGCTGGCAGGGGGAGGGGGACTGGTGCAGACACATTTCTTAGGTCGAGAGAGATCTCAGGGGAGAGGAAGAGATAATTAGGGTCATGGAAGGGCCCTCGATAGAAAGGGCGGTGGGGATTCTGTCCAAGGGAATTGCTATCCAGGATGGTGCAGCCAACGGCCAGCTTGAAGGATATGAGGTAGACTATCAAACGGCGGTCCAGAAGGACGGGATGCTAGAGAGTATCACGGTCAAGCCAGCTAGGGTATCCGGGGAAGCAATCTTTAGGATGGCACACCATTGGACCTTGATGACCCCAATAAGTAAGAAGGGAGCTATTAAGGGGCAGCCAGCAGGGTGGGTGGGCAGGTTAGGAGAGGTCGGAGAGGAAGAGGGAGAGTCTAAAGATGAGGTCATGAGAAAGAAAAGTAAGAAGCACAGGATAGGGGAGGCGAGACCCTTAGAGGTGCTAGGGAAGGAGCTGGGCATAGATTCGGTTGAGCCAGCAGTACCACGGGAGTTGGAGGACATCAGGGCAAATGTCTTTGGGGTAACTCCACCAGCCTGGAACCTGAAAGAGAGCCAGGAAGATTGGTTGATGGAGAAGCCACAAGCAACCTTGGACTGGGCAAAGGACATGGATAGGGGGACGGCAGGCCTTCTGACCCTAGAAGATAGCATACATGCAGTCAAAGGCTTATCGGAAGAGGAGGCTGAGGAGCTGACTAAGGGATTGGTAGAGGGACAGGGATATAGCAAGGATGAGGAAGATGAAGATATGGAAAGCGAGGATGAGGGGACAGAAGATAAATGGAACTCGTAGAAAAGGATCTACAAGCCGAGAACTGAGCTGGAGGTGGTGGAGTCCATTAGAGAAAACGCTAAGGTCCTGGAGGAACTAGTAGGGCTGAGAAAGGAGGAGAGGTCTTGGAGGTCGAAGCAGTAGAGTAGCGTCGCCAGGAACCTAATAATATCAGGAGGGGAGAGTATTGAGGGGGGGTGGTGTATAGATGGGACAGTGGAGGGGAGGGGGGGCTGGAAGGCCCTCATCGCATATGAGATAGCGAGAGGTAAGCTTGGTAATGCCCTAGCAGTATCTAAGGCAGAATGCTACTGGAGACAGGTATCGAAGGTCAGACCAGGGGTCCTTAGGGGGCTGGAAAGGGAACTTAAGGAGGTTAGAGAACAACTGGTGTTACTAGCAGTTACAATGGGAGCCGGAACAGTAGAGGAACAGGCAAAGGTACAGAAGACCATCAACGCAAGAAAAGGGAGAGTGGAAGAGGAAAAGAGGAAGGAAAAGGAGGTCAAAAAAATTGAGGCGAGGAGAAGAGAAGCTGAGGCTGAGAGAAAAGAAGAACTTAAGGCTCAGGAGGAGGCAGTTAGGGTAGCAGCATAGCCCAAGGCAGTCCGAGACAGCCAGCAGAAGGCATGGGACGCATGTGAGGGAACTCTAGAGGAGTTAGCCAAGAGGAACAGGTCAAAACTCGATGAAGATGAACTGATAAGCCTAGGGCAGAAAATGAAGGAGGCTAAAGCCATGAAAGAGAGGATAGAGAAGGAGACTAGACAACCATTGGAAACCAGGATGGGAAGGTCTAGACAGGTGGTTAATAGGGAGATCTTAAAAACAGTGGAGGTAGTAGTTGTAATGTGGCACGAGGGGCATAGTGACCAAGGGGCACGAGCGGAGCGGGGGCAAGAGCAAGGCAGAGGCAGGAAAAGCAGGCGAAGATGAGGACGGAGGCCAAGACAAGGCAAGGCGGAGGCGAAGACGGAGGTGAAGGCGAAGACGAGGACGAAGGGCCAAGGCAAGGCAAGGCAGAGGTGAAGACGAAGGCGAGGATGGGGGCCAAGGCAAGGCAAGGCGGAGGCGAAGACGAAGGCGCAGGCAAGGCAAAGCGGAGGGGAGGTGAATGAGGAAGGTGCACCAGCGTGGAGAGAAGTAAGGTCCTGTATTGTATACAAGACATTGGATAGGGATCCAACAAGAGGGCAGAGGGAGCAAGCTATATATATAAGGCTTCCTTCCTGGCTAAGGCCACCGGAAGGAATAATGTTCCCGAGACCCCTTATCTCGGGAGCCGAGATATCAACGCTATCACCTGAGTCACAGGTGATGCCAGAAGGAGCAACGAATAACAACAACGAGGTCAGACTAGGCTGGGAAGGAACGGTTGTGATACTATCCCCCCTTTAGACTCGAAGCCTCAGCGATGAAAAGGCAAGGCGAAAGGCAAGGCGAAAACAAGCAAATAAACAAACAGAACAGGCGAACAAAACCAATAACCAATAACTCATAACACAACTCCAACACCGGAAGTACCAACAATAACCACGACAACAACGATAATAATAACAATGACTATAACAACCCCGATAACCAATTTCCGGACAACAAGAACATCACTGGGTGGGGCTAGGGTTCCGGGGGTAATGCTGGTGGAACAGTGTGACCAAGTCCTGAGCGTTTTCCAGGTCCTCCGCTAGTTGCCAGGTTGACTCTTCATCCCCCAGCCATTTGACCTTATACTGCAAATGCCCATATCTCTTCCGCGAGTCTAGTACCTCCTCTACCTCCTATTCCTCTTCACCTTCAATAACTACGGGAGGGGGTGGGGGGTGTTTCTGTCCTGGGAGAGGGTCATCCGCGGCAGCGGGCTCGATCTCGGAGACATGAACAACCGGGTGCCGTTTGATGTCTTTGGGAAACCTCAATCGATAGGCATGAGTTCCCATAGCTGCCAATACCTCAAAGGGGCCCAGGAATTTATGATCCAGCTTGTGGGAGGGGCGTTCTGTTCGGAAGTGCCAGCTGGAGAGCCATACCTTGTCACCTGGCTGATATCTAGAGGCCGGCAACCATGATCCGTTGGCATACTCAGCTTGTCTGGCCTGCGCGTATACTAGCTCAGCTTTCAGGGTAGAGTGGAGCTCGGCTATTCCAGCTGCGAACTCCTTGGCCGGGGCGTCATTTTTGGCTTTCTGTAGGGGCACCAGGGCATCCACGAACCGGGGGTGCCAACTATAATTGGCCAGGAAGGGGGAGGTTTTCAAGGACTCCGACAATTGGTTGTTAGCAGCGAATTTACAGGTTGCCAGCAACGAAACCCAGTTATCCTGCTGGTAATTGACAAAGGCTCGCAGATATTGCTCCATGATAGCATTCATCCTCTCCAATTGACGGTCTGTCTGGGGGTGATATGCCGTTGACAAATACACTTTGATCCCTAGAAGCTCCCAGAATGCTCTCCAAAAGTCCGAGGTAAACTGAGGGCCACGGTCGGATACGATAGATTCGGGGAGCCCGTGATACCGGAACACGTTATTGAGGTAGAGGTTGGCCAACTCCTGAGCAGAACAGGTATCCCGACAAGGTATAACATGCCTTATTTTTGTTAACCGATCAACCACCATCAGGATGGCATTGAACCCCGAGTCTTCCGGCAATCCTATCATGAAATCCATAGTCAGGTGCAGCCACAGCCGATCCGGGATATCCAGGGGCTTCAGGGTGCTATATGGGGCGTGGCGGATGGGCTTAGCATGCTTGCAAACATGGTAGTTCCGTACGTACCGCTCCACGTTCTTCTACTGGTCAATCCAGGTGTATTCCCTGGCCAGGAGCTCTAATGTCTTTGCCACTCCAGGATAACCCACCACCAGGGTATCGTGGTGTTCCTTGATCAGCCTCAGGCATAACCCTCCTCCTTCCAATACATAGAGCTGTTCGAGGTGATAGAGGAGGCCCTCCTGTACTGTACACTCGGCCAGGGAAATCTTAGGGTGGCGGCGCTGGCCGGAATCCACTGCGACGATGATCTCTCTGACCAGGGGGTCTCTTTCGTAAGCCTGTCTCACCAGCTGTCGGAGGTCGGCTTCCCCGGCCGCCTCAGCCTTAGGTTCCGCATCCACCTCAGCTTCTGCATCAGCCTCAGCTAGAACGTTGGCTGCCAGATCAAGGTTTTCGGGCTTCAATACCACCTGATTTTGGTATTTTAGCCTTTCATCCCCCCTCTTAGGGAGATCTCCTAATCTCCGGGTTAACGCATCGGGCTTGCCTCCAGCTTTTCCGGGACGGTATTTAATCTTAAAGTTGAACCGAGAGAGGAATTCCGACCACCTAGCCTGCCGTCGGTTGAGCAGCTTGGTGGTTGTAAAATACTCAAGGTTTTTGTGATCAGATAATACCTCGATAATCCCTTTAGCTGACTCCAGGTATGGCCTCCACTCCTCGAACGCCCTTACGATGGCCATCAACTCCTTGTCGTAGATCTCGTAGTTGCATTCGGCCGGAGAGTGCTTTTTCGAGAAGTAGGCCACTGAGTGCAGGATGCCGTTGACATACTGAGACAATATCCCCGCAGAGACATAGTCGGAGGCATCGGTTTCCACGATACATTCGCTGTCTGGGTCGAAATGGGCCAGAATCGGTACTGAGCAGAAGGCTTCCTTGAGGTTCTGGAAGGTAGATTGGGCTTCTGGATTCCAGTTGAAATGCCGGTCTTTTTTGGTCAGGGCGGTGAGGGGGGTTACAATCTTCGAATACCCTAGAATGAACCGTCAGTAGAAGTTAGCGAACCCCAGAAAGGCTTGGATGTTCTTGAGATTTGCTGGGATTTGCCATTCCTGGACAGCGGTGATCTTGGCAGGGTCCATCCTGATGCCTTCCGTGGTGATGATTAACCCTAAATACTTGACCTCCTGCACATGAAACTCGCACTTCTCGGGCTTGAGGTACAATCCGGCTTGCTCCAGCTTTTCCAACACTTGACGGACATGGATTCTGTGCTCTGCCAGGGTATCCAAATAGATCAGGATATCGTCAAGGTAGGCCGTGCAGAACACATCCAGAAAGTCTCGCAGGGTGTCATTGATAAAGTGCTGGAAAGAGGTCGGGGCATTAGTCAACCCAAAAGGCATAACATTATACTCAAAGTGGCCATAACGAGTTCGGAAGCCAGTTTTCCACTCCTCCCCCTCAGCGATCCGTACCAGGTTGTATACCCCTCTCAAATTCAGTTTGGTGAACCATTTGGCCTTGGAGAGCCTGGCTAATGTCTCCTAGATTAGAGGCAGGGGATACCTGTTCTTGACCGTTATCTCGTTCAGCCCCCGATAGTCCACACATAGTCTAAGAGAACCATCCGATTCCTTGACAAATAGCACCGGGGCACCCGCTGGTGAGGAGCTGTGGCGAATGAAGCTCTTGTTGAGGTTTTCCTTCAAGTACTTCTTCAAAGCTTCCAGCTCCAACCGGGACATTCCATAGAGGGGCCCATAGGGGGGGGTCTTACCCTCTACCAACGGAATTGTGTGGTCATATGGTCGGTGGGGCACCAGCTTCTTCGCGGCTTTTTCCGAGAACAGATCAATAAACTCGTGGTATTCATCCAGGACCATAGCCTTCCACTCCTCCTTAGGCCGCATCTTGTTGATTTCCAGGTTCACCTCATATATGGATAGGGCATGAGCCTTCAGCCTGTGCCTCCTGGTGAGGTAAGCGAAAGCCCCTGCCCCGATGAAGCTAACATTCAGAGGTTTTTGAGGACCCGGAGGCACAGAGGGGACAGAGGGAACCGGGGGAACCGGGGGCACAGGGGAAACTAGGGGCACAGGGGAAAAAGCGGGGGGAACAGGGGGACTAGGGGGATTAGCGGCATTGATATGTACGGGCTGGTGTGCCACTTGGGTCGAGTGGGTTATCGGGGGTGGCAAGGTATACAGCCCTGTAACGGTGGCCTTCGGATTCCCGCAGTGTTTTTTGCAAAACTGGCTGTTGAACTGCAGGGTATAAGAGCCGAAGTTGACCGATATATCGTGCATTCTCAGCCACGGAATTCCGAGTACAATCGGGTATTTGAGTTTAGTCACAAACATCAGGAGGGCTTCGGAGTGATCTCCGACCTGGGCAGGTACGCATGCAATCTCGGTGATATCGCCGGAGGAGATGGGCCGACCGTCGATGACATCCAGGATACGAGGGGTTTTGAGCTTGGACGTGGGCATGGAGAATTTACTGACGAAGGCCTGGTCAATGAATGCAATTCCTAGAGCTCCGCAATCTATAAGGGCTGACGTAGTGATTATTCTATCATTGATTTTAAGAGAGATAGATATAACAAAGTGCTCACTGGACAAGCGAGATTCGTCAACAACAGAAGAAGCAAAAAAAACGGAAAATGCAGACAAAGATACATGGCCTAGGGCAGGTCCCTTGCTAGTGTCAGTAACTAGGCAAGGGACAGGGCTTTTCTCGCCTCGTCAACCTCCTCGATCCTGGGCATAGGAGTGTCGGAAATGGCATGGATGGCCAGGGGGTGGTTTTTTCAGAAGGGACATGCCGCAATAAAATGGTCCCCTTTTCCACACGCAATGTACAACCCATTAGTGCGATGGCAGTCCCTTTCCTCCTGGGTTAGTCGAGGCCTTCCCGATAATAGGTCCATAGGGGTGGGCCCTTCTGGCATCAATGATGGATGTGCTGGTTTATTGGCGGGGGCCTGAGCTATTTTGGTGGCATGGTGTTGCTGAGGCTGGGGTTGTGGGAGACAGGATGCTGGCCTGAACGTGGGGCGGTTGCGGAGCCGGGACATCCGCTGTTCCACTCGGGAAGCCTGGTCAATCAATTCGTCCAGGGTTTTGGCTTCCAAGAGGCTGACCATGGCCTGCTGGATTTCGTCATTTAGCCCTTCCTGGAATTGCTCCAGTTTGGACTAGTCATTCCATATGACCTCCGCTACCAGTCTCGAGAATACTACTACATAAGTGGACAGATCGGTGTTTTTCTGCCTGAGGGCTCGGAGGGCCTTACTGGCAGTACCAACGGCATCGGGGTCCCCGAACGCCCTATCCAGGATTGTAAAAAGGGCGGAGATATCGTCAAGCTTGATCCCGGTTTCGAGGACATATAGCTGGATCTGGTCACAAGCTTTCCCCTCCAGCAAGGCGAAAACGTATGCCAGTCAATGTTGTTCTGACGGGAATCTGGCAGAATCCCCATTCAGCTTGAGATTGACAGCATTTTTCCAGGCTCGTAGGCGAACCCGGTCCCTATTGAACTTGGGGGGTGTTGGAATGCTTTCGGTCTTATTGCTACTGGCTAGTATTGCAAGTTTCCCTAGGGCGCGGCTAAGGTTTTGGACCGTAGTCCGTTTGTTGGCCAGGGCAAGGTTCAGATGGTCGAGATCGGTCTGGAGGACCGTGATCTCTTCGTCAGCGGATCTCAATTTTTGTTCAGCCACAGCCAGGCTGTTGCCGAGTTCGGCCCCGATGGCATCCATGGCCTCAAAGATGTCAATGATTTCTCGACGGTAGGCATTCAACTCATTCAAGCCTGAGGGTATGGAGGAGCTCCTCCAGGTTTGAAACCTGACAGCGGGGGGAGGGATTCCGGACATGACAGCGTACCAGTTGGTCGATAAGATCCAACGTAGTGTAACGTGGCACGAGGGGCGTAGTGACCAAGGGGTACGAGCGGAGCGGGGGCAAGAGCAGGGCAGAGGCAGGGAGAGCAGGCGAAGACGAGGACGGAGGCCAAGACAAGGCAAGGCGGAGGCGAAGGCGAAGACGGAGGTGAAGGCGAAGACGGAGGTGAAGGCGAAGACGGAGGTGAAGGCGAAGACGAGGACGGAGGGCCAAGGCAAGGCAAGGCGGAGGTGAAGACGAAGGCGAGGACGGGGGCCAAGCATCAGCAAGAACGAATTGGCGTCCGGACGCGTGAGCAAATTCTGGTGCGTCCTGTGCGTCCTGTGCGTCCGGACGCACCCGCGCAGTTGCAACAGAGTCCAGACGCCTCTAGCGTGCCACGGGGGGTGCAACAGCGTCCTGACGCCACAAGGGCATCGTGGGGGGCGCAATAACGTCCTGACACCCTACTAGGTTGCACAGCAATCCGGACGCCAGCTGGGTCACAATACAATCCTGACGTCCAACTCGGTCGTAACCCAATCCTGATGCCACCAGGCACAGAAATATTATCTCATGGCTTCATAGTATATATATTCGGCACCTATATATTCAAGGATGTTGTATATATATTCGGCACCTACGTACTCAAGGATGTTGTATATATATTCCGCGCTTACGTACTCAAGGATGTTATATATATACGGCGCCTACGTACTCAAGGTGTGTATAGCGTCACGATGGTAAAGGGTTATTCTGATAATGGTCGGATCCGTCGCGAACGTCGTCACCCGCCTCGCCCAGTACGGTGAAAAGAGCAATAGACGATATAGTAACAGAAGCCTTTCAGATATAGCAGCCGGAACCGCTAACCGGAACCGGTGCGTACGTAAGTACGTTAGCACCGGCGATTTATAGGAACTAAAGAGTGTACTGGGAGCTTTCGGTCTTTTATAAGTATACTCGGCGCTTTCGTGTCTATAGAGATTATATATATACATATGCCGCGCTTTCGTGCCTATAGAGCGTATATTATAGATATATTACGCGCTTTTGTACCTAAAGACCGTATATATGTATATGCCGCGCTTTCGTGCCTATAGACCGTATATATATATATTCGGCGCTTTCGTGTCTAAAGAGCGTATATATATATATTCGGCGCTTTCGTACCTATAGATCGTATATATACATACTCCACACGTTCGTGACCTAAAGAGCGTATATATATATATTCGGCGCTTTCGTGCCTATAGACCGTATATATATATATTCGGTACCTTCGTGCCTATAGCTTCTCCCAGCAACACGGTTGGTCTGATCCTAAAGAGCGTATATATACATATTCGGCGCTTTCGTACCTAAAGAGCGTATATATATATATTCGGCGCCTTCGTACCAAAAGAGCTAATATACACATATTCGACGCTTTTATATATGTATATTCGGCGCTTTCGTACCTAAAGAGCGTATATATCTATTCCGTGCTTTCGTACCTAAAGAGCGTATATATCTATTCCGTGCTCTCGTACCTAAAGAGCGTATATATACATATTCGGCGCTTTCGTGAGTATATATACATATTCGGCGCTAATATACACCGGTTCCGGCTAACGGTTCTGGCTTCT
>ML121573.1:268265-282356 GCA_003788615.2 Terfezia boudieri ATCC MYA-4762 | reverse complement strand
TACAACCGCAAATGCCTGAGTTCCTACCATATATATAAGCCGTGGATGCATGAATTCCTATAATATATATAAGGCGCGGATGCATGGGTTCTGTATATATCTGCGAGAATTCTATGCTTTCGCAGCTTATATGTCTATATGCGAGCAATCTATGCTTCGCGGCTTGCATCTGTGTGCGTAGCGGGTCATGCCATGCTTTTCTCGTTATCTGCTATATCATTGTCTTCGGCATGCCAGATATCCGTGGTTTCGCGCCGGATATATATATATATTCGAGGTATCTGTGCTTTCGCGGCTTATATGTATATTTTCTGGCTTTCGAGGGTCATGTGAGAAATCAAGGATATTTAGCGGCCACGATTGCATGAATGCATGCGTGGACAAGGCCAATCACCAAGGCTGACGATATAGACTTTCCGAAGAAAATGTTATAGCAGATAACGAGAAAAGTGGCATGACCCGCTCTGCCTACTGCTGCAAGCACTGCCTAGGCTGGTAATAGTCTTATTGGGAAAATGTATAGCACTGCGATATATGTGGAACTCATGCATTCGCGGCTTATATATATGTTGTACGAACTCTAGTCTAACTCTATGCATTCGCGGTCTATATATATATATATGCGAGAAACTCATGCATCCGCGGCTTATATATATGTTGTAGGAACTCATGCATTCGCGGCTTATATATATTTTGTAGGAACTCATGCACCCGCGGCTTATATATATTGTAGGAACTCATGTATTCGCGCCTTATATATATTTTATAGGAACTCATGCATCCGCGGCTTATATATATTGTAGGAATTCATGCTTGCGCGGCCACTAGATATGCATGAGTTCCTACAACCGCGAATACATGAGTTCCTACAATATATATATAAGCCGCGGATGCATGAGTTCCTACAAAATATATATAAGGCGCGGAATACTAATATATATATAAGCCGCGGGTGCATGAGTTCCTACAAAATATATATAAGCCGTGGATGCATGAGTTCCTACAACATATATATAAGGCGCGAATACATGAGTTCCTAGAACATATATATATGGCGCGAATGCATGAGTTCCTACAATATATATAAGCCGCGGATGGATGAGTTCCGCACATATCGCAGTGCTACGTTTTCCCAATAAGACTATTACCAGCCTAGGCAGCGCTTGCAGCAGTGGGCGGAGCACTTTTCTCGTTATCTGCTATATCATTGTCTTCGGAAAGTCTATATCGTCGGCCTTGGCGATTGGCCTTGGCAACTATGGTTTTCCTGTATATATATTGCCGTTCCCCGCACCTTTTCTCTTTGTCTTGTATGACTTCCCAGGTATATTCTAGCATGTATAAGATCGAGTATTAGAGCGAGTATTAGAGCGAGTATTAGAGCGAGCATTAGAGCGAGTATTAGAGCAAGTATTATAGCCAGTATTAGAGCGAGTATTGGAGCGAGTATTTGAGCAGGTATTGGAGCGAGTTTTGGAGCAGGTATTGGAGCGAGTTTTGGAGCGAGGGATGCATATTCCACATATATATCTCTTTCTCAATACTTCTATGTATATAACTTCCGAATACAATGAAGACTCTACTATGCATATATTTATAGTACGATCGCGCGTATATTCGGAGGCGGCTATTTCAAGGCGGTTATTTCAAGGCGGTTATTCAGAGGGCTGTTCGCTACGTTAGGGGCGTGAGTTCACCCATGAAGTGCGTCGGGACAAAGTCATATTTTTGGCTTATGTTGCAGGCACGGGAGTCTCTGCCAAGTACGTCTAGATAAAGGTTGTTTAAGGCTCGCGTTGCAGATACAGGCAAACCTGCCACGCGCTAGTCTTACGTCCCAGGGGGCGGAGCAAAGTTCAACTGCGTCCCGACGCACCCGCAAAAGTGTTGACGTCCTGATTTAGAGTTTTCGTCCCAAGCGTCCTGTGCGTCCTGTGCGTCAGGACGCACAGGACGCAAATATTATTCTTGCTGATGGGGCAAAAACTAGATACAGGATGTGCGTGTATATATAAGAAAGTGGGATTGCTTAAGGCCATCCACCGTCGGGTGGTGCCAGCCTGCTCTGCATAATCTCAGCCGTAATATCTAGTATCTAGTATTGGCTACTGCCCTCCGGTAACAGTAAACAAACCCATCTTGTATATCCCTCATAAACCCACTCCATTTACATCGACGCCCTTGCACCCCTATCTCCCTGGTAAATAAACCAACGAGAATCAAAAATAAAAAAGAAACCCCTCACAATGCAGAAGGAAGTTAAAGAAAAAGATACCACAAAACTCTATCAGCGAAAGAAAAATATCCATAAACGAAAGAAGATCCACGAAACCTATAACGAAAAGGAAAAGACACCATAAACCCCATTAACAAATAATGGATACTACCAATCCCTGTCAATGTGGAAATGCCAGCTGCCTCCCCCCTCCATTGGGGGAGTGGATGGTATTGTTGGGAACCATCTTGGTGAATGCAATTGCATTCGTAGGTTAGTCAGTGAAGTTTATACTGAGACTAGATCCAAATAGGCCTTGGTAGTGGTGGATATAGGTGTACCCTGAATCCACCCGGGTTTCCTCATGGTTCTTGATGGCTCTCCTAACAGGGCCGCATAGGAGTAATGAGTTTTTTAAAAAAAAAAAATCCCCCCTTCACTCCTCTGTACCCATTAGCCAAGCGCACACATCTCGGAGCTCTAAACTATACATGTGCTTGCACACCTCTGGTCCATCATCCTCAGTGTTCTCAGCTTCACACACGAACCAGCTCTTAAACCCGATGTCGAGCATATGTTCCCTTCCAAAGAAGGTCTTCGTTTCCTCTGCCCAAGGATCGAGGGGCTTGATATCAGTGTAGTGGGGATCGTGATACTCCTTCCTCTTCCTCTTATCCATATAGGAGGATAAGGAGAGTTGTGAGGGAGAGGAGCATGTTGAATTTGCAGGAATACTGGCAGTAATAGGGGTGAGGCCTGCCTTGGTTGCTGTTGAGGGCCAGATGGGTTCAGGAATGCTAGATTGTATATGGATGGTACTGCTCTGCAGACTGTGTGAGGGCTGCTTCGCCATGGGAGTTATTGGAATTGGAATGCCAGAGGATCTAGCCGGCATTGGGATTTAGTGAGGAGAAGTATGACTGATTTGAATTGGTCCCACATAAAAAATTTTCCCCCATGGTACTTGTTCATAAACTCAGAATGCTGCTGGAAACGGCACCCTGACATCATCTGGGTCCAAATTCAGAGGCTGATTATGGAATTCCACAAGCTGTGGCAACATGGAGATACCCAATATATATTGCCTGCGCATGGGCATAACTATTTTTCAAGAGGAATTCCCATTGGTCTGCACTGCCAGAAGCGTTTTTTCCAATAATATGACAGTGCACAAGACACTCTGTCAGATCATAGCCACAGACAACACACTGTGCGTTGTCTCTGTTGTCCAAGCCTATAACAAAAGCTTCAGTAGCAGAGATGTGAGAGACGGAACGGGCCGGGTACGCATTTGACGCAAGTCGCAGGCTGATTTCGCCTCTCGGGTGAAGAAGCAATTCTGATAGCGTGAGTTGGAGCACTCATTGTGGTATAGTCTCGATTTATTGTATGACGCTGGAGGCGGCAAATGACAATATAGAAGGCCTGCCGCGCCTGTTACCAATAAAACTTATGCATGCTGCCGCGCTGTATAAATTTTACACATCCACGACAGAACCTTTTGTGTGTTTCCTTTACATGCAGGCTCATGTGGACGTGGATATCCAGACCCCCCGATTCAGGTTCATATGGATGTAGATATCCAGGCTAATATGGATCTAGATATCCAGGCTAATATGGATGTAGTTATCCAGGCTAATAAAGACCCCCCGATTGTAGGCTCATATGGATGTGGATATCCACCCCCCCCCAATTGTAGGCTTATATGGACGTGGATATCCAGACCCCTGATTGCAGGCTCATATTGACGCGGATATCCAGGCTAATAAAGACCCCCGATTGCAGGCTCATATGGAAGTGGATACCCAGACCCCGATTGCAGGCTCATATGGAAGTGGATATCCACCCCGGCTCATATGGACGCGGATATCCAGACCCCCCGATTGCAGGCTCATATGGACGCAGATGTCCAGGCTAATAAAGACTCCCCGATTGTAGGCTCATATGGACGTGGCTATCCAGACCCCCCGATTGCAAGCTCATATGGACGCAGATATCCAGGCTGATAAAGACTCCCCAATTACAGGCTCATATGGACGTGGATATCCAGACCCCGATTGCAGGCTCATATGGACGTAGACTCGTATTTAGACTGTTTTGAACAGGGATTTTGTGACCTTATGATAGTTGTATGTTTAGTTAGCTATAGATTATATTGAGAATAAAGAAATATTGGAAATGCATAAAATGCAGGTACAATAGAAAAACAAGCGCGCGCACGGCTATGCTAAGAGACTGTTCAGAATTGAAATGTTCCAGAAATCGGAGCTACTCTCATGAAGTGAATGGGATTTTGAGTGTGTGGAGGAGGTAGAAAAGTTTTTTTTTTTTTTTTTTTTTGAATCTGTACGTCTGTAGAGCCTAAGGCTATGAGACGGCCCCGTTCCCTTGTCTTAAAAGACTTGGTACATCCACAGGACAACGGATTGCATGAACGCCCAGCCCCCCGAGCCTAGGAAAAAACAGCCAGAAAACAGACCCCTTCTTCCCCCGCCACGCCCCCTAACAGCCCGTCCCCTGTAAAATGAAACATCCTCCACCACGCCCCTTCCCGGCCCGTCTCCTGTAAAATGAATCATCCTCCACCACACCCCTTCCCAGCCCTCCCCTCTCGAAGGGGACTCTTATTTCAGGTCTAGGTGGGAAAAAAAGGTCTCCACCAGGTCAATGGTAGTTTCCTTCCCCCCATCCTTCACCTTCTTAAGCCATCTCCCTCACTCGTCCATTCCTCCCCAGGAGCCCCATCTCCTGCCGACCTCCTTCTCTCGTGAGCATGCCAGGGCTACATGTCCCCCTGTCTCCTGACCCTGTCCGCAGAATCGGCACGTGGGATCTACTGTATCATCCAGCTTCGCTTGCCAGGACTAAAGGTTTCCCTTCCCTGTACGGCATTGGACGTAGTTCACCTGTGCCTTCCTACCCCATCTGACCACCCTTCCCATCCCTGTACCCATCACCATTCTTTCCCTTTCCCTCATCCTTCTCCATTCCTGTCTTAGACCTCCTTCCGTAATTAAAGGGTACTCAGGGAAGCCTCCCTCTGCCCCCTCCTTCGCCAGAGAATCTGTAGCCTCATTGCCCTCAATCCCAACATGGGCTTTGACCCATCCCAGCCTTACCACCCCTGCCCCTACCCTTCTCTGCCTCCGTCTGACTAGATCTACCATCTCCCTCAGGTCAGCAGTTCTAGCTCTCCCCTTTCTGCCTGCCTCCTGGATCGCTGCTAAGGCAGCCTGGGAGTCCGATAGTATCAGCACTTTCCACTCCCTATCAGCCTCCTTTAAGGCCGTATTGATCCCCACCACCTCCTCATCCCATACCATGGCTAACCTCCCGATGCCTACCTTCCCCCTCACCTTGCCTCCCGCTAAGTACCATCCCCCCCTAACTTAGCCTTGTAAGCTCATGCTTCTATCCGTATAAATAACTACTGAATCCTCCTTGACTGCCTCGATTGCTGCCTGCCATTCTTCTGGCTTGGCTTCTCTTGTTAGGTATAAGTCAATAATGGGGATCTGTGTCTTCTCCGCTCTTCTACCTATACTCAGCTTCTCATCCCCCTCCTCCATTAATACCTCAGCCTTGCTCCGAATAGCTGTTATAACCGAGGTAAAGCCATCTATGATGGGGAAGGGCTCAGTAAAGTCATCCCAAGCTCTCCCCTCTTCCATATTTCTCCCTCTCCTCCCCCCTCCCAGCTAAAGGTCACCCAGTGCCTTGGGATCCCATATCATTTTGCCCATTAACCTAGCTTGGGCTACATCCATAGTCATCCTAAGCGACTGTACTGCCGCGATCTGGCTCACCAAGTCACACCTTGACCCATGGATTGCATTCACGCACTTTTTTAGGGTCTAGTACTGGAGTTTCTCGAACTCCTCCTCCCAGTCCCTCTGCCCTCTCCACTCAAGCTCTACACTCCATAAGGTAACTGCTCGAATCATTCCTGTGTAGGCCACCCGCTAGCTACTGGCGCTCAGCCCCCAATTGGAGTTGCCCAACTCATTCAGCTGTCCCAACAGCTTGCAGGCTTTGGCAATCCGGCTCTTCCAATACTCTTTAAATGTCAGGCTCTCATCTATGAGGAAGCCTACCCATTTGACTGTCTTGACCTCTTTATCTTTTCGCCTCCTCTTCTTTCTTAGTACCAACTCCTCGTGTTTACTGTCCTCTAGAGGTAGATAGTTCTCCTCAGCTACCTGGTTTACCACCTGATCCACTGTTTCTAGCCAGGCAGCCATATCTACGTCTATGGGATCCTAGACGCATATATTTAGGTGTAGATCATCCATATAGGAAGGGAGTTCCATGTCTGCTCCCATCCCTAGCTGGCTTGCCAGTTCCTGCTCCATTCTCCCGATAATGGGTATCATCCATATCAGGAAAATCACCGGGGATAGGGGTAACCCCTGGGGAGCCCCTTGGTTTGTCTTGCCTTTTCCTCTTACTACCCCATCCTATTCTAACTCGAATTCCCTGGCTCGGAAGAACTCCCTAACCCATGGGATCCATCTCCTCCCCTTCGTAGACTTCTTCAGTTCTCTCACCACGTCTTTCTCCCTCACATTCTGGAATCCTCCTTTAACATCCCAGAACGCCCAGCCAACTGCTCCTCCCCCAGCCAGACATCTTTGAGCTCTCGTTACTGTCCTCAGGGCTGCCTCTATAGCCAACCTGCCCCTTACTGATTCGAACTGGTGCCTGTGAAGTAACCCGGCCTCCTGCAGTCTATCGGCCACTACCTTTTCCCCTAATTTCCTGACGTAGTTAATTAGGTTTATAGGCCTCCACCCCTTAGTCATTCTATGGTCCTTCCCTGGTTTAGGTATCATCACCACTTTACTAAATTGCCAATCTCTAGGGATCCTGCCCTTCTCTAGGTTATGTGTTATTTCCCAGATCAACTCTTCACCTAGCTTAGTTTTCAGAACTGTCTTGATAAACCTATAGCTTATGCCATCAAGGCCTGGAGCTGAGCCATTACGAGTCCCTTGTAATACCTTTCTTACTGCCCTCCCCCAGCCTTCTATCGCCTTGGCCTCCTTCTCTTCTACCACTAGATATATCCTTCCTCCTTCGTTTTCCTCCTCGCTCTCCTCCTCTTTCCCCTCCTCTTCTAACTTTCTTCTCTCCTCCTTCCAGCTAAAGTGGTCTCTAATCAACCCTTTGGCTTTATTGTTATCATCTAGCAGGGGTCTTCCTTCTGCATCTGCTAGCCCTTTCATATGCTGTCTTAGGTGCCATGGGTCCTTTGCCCATTTTACTATATCCCATGGGTCCTTGGCTCCTTTCTCCTCACAGAAGGCTTGCCAGCATTCTCTCTTCTTTTGCCTGATCATTCCCCTGAGTTTCTCCTTCTGTGCTTTCCATCTTCTAGCTCTAGCCTCCTATGTGAGCTCCTCGCCCAAGTTCTCCCTCCTGCTTCTCCTAGTAATCCGTAGCTGGGTGGAAAGTTCCTCGTCCCACTAGCGTTTCGACCATCCTGTAATCTTCAGTTTCTTGGAGCACTTTGCTCTCAGAGCCTGCAATTTTTTGTATGGAGTATCGCTCTGGAGGCCTCTATACCACCTTTCCTCACTCTCTTTCCCTTCCTTCTCTAGGCTTTCGACTATCTTCTCTAGCCTCCTCCAGTCAACTACCTCTTTTTCCTCTGACCCTTGTTCGACCTCCTCCTCCTCGTATTCGATTTCTGCCTTGATTGCCCAATAGTCTGAACTCAGCTTTTCCCTCCTCATGCCTTCCCAGCTTGCCTCCCCTCTACTCAGAAAAAGGTCAATTCTGCTCCTTTCCAGATTTTCCCCTCTTTTTCTCTCCCAGGTCCACCCCATATCCCCATCTGCTACTTCTATACCTGTCCCCTCTATCCATTCTGCCATAGTCCTCCCTCTGCTGTCTGGCCTACAGCCTGTATCCTACAGTTCATCATGTGCATTCTAGTCCCCGACTACCCCTCCCTTTGGTCCCATCTTACTGCTAATTGAACCCAGCCATGCCTTCTACCGCTCCCTATGCCACTTCCCGCTAGCATACATGCCCCCTACTAGCCTCTTCCTTACCATTACGAAAACTGCATTATCCTCTTCACTCTTTACCTTAACCCTACCATTCCATCTCTTATCCCAATAGACCAATACCCTTCTCCCCAACTTGACCTCTGATCCTAGTGTGAATGTTGGGTGGCTTTGCGTCCCTTTCCCCTTCTTATCAATCCAGGCCTCTCCTATAAAAGCTAAAACTACTCCTTCTTCCCGACACCATTCCAGAAATGTATGGGCATTTACACTGCTCCCTGCTACGTTCTGGTATGCAACCTGGATACCCTTACAAGCGGGCGTCTACTGTAGCGGACCCCCCCCCCTCTTCTTCTGCTCCTCGCTCGGCATCCTCCCTCCCCCTCTTTCTTGCACTGAAAGTCACCGCCAGGTCCTCTGCCTTTCCCTTTTTTCTGACCACCTTCTCAAAGCCTTCTTTATCTATCTTTTTTCCCCCCCTGTCAAAGGCTACCCTGCCCCTGGCTATACAGTCCTGCCTGACGTGGCCCCACCCCTGGCAACTGTAGCACTGCACCGATTATAACTGGTTATTTTGTCAGGACTGGCTGTTTTGCTGGCCATACTGGCTGTTTTACCGGCCATACTGGCCATTTTGCCGTCCATACTGGCTATTCTGCTGATACTAACTGTTTTGCTAATGGGAAGGTCCCCAGCCTCTTGGGCCCTTTGGTATCTCCGTTTTTTTTTTCCCGGCCTCTTGCACTGCCCTTCTTTATTTAAAAAAAGCTACCTTCCTCCTCTTGCCATCCCACATAATCCCTGCTTTTACCAACCTGATAGCCTCTGTTACGTCTGCTGCATCAAAAGTAAACCCTATTACCCTAGCACCCTCCCAGGCCTTAGGCATTCTCTTTCCTCCTACCATATCCTTGTTCTCCTCTCTGAACTTTAAAGCTAAGGATTTCCTATCCCTTGCTACTAGTATTGGAGCTGTAGGGATAATCATCTTGACAGATGAGCCCTCCCCAACCCAGATGTTTAGCATGTCCTCCGTTCGGCTAAATGCCTGAACCAATATCTTTCCTACTTCTCGTACCACCTTGAGAGGGTCTATCTCCTGAGCCACCTTACAAACTGATCAGATCGACTCATCTGCAAATTCCCCCATGCCTGCCTTCGCTGTAACTACCCAGGCTGTGCGGTCTGCAGTGATCCCAATGGTTCTCAGCGATAGGTTTACCTTTGCTACCACAGTTTCCAACTCAGCCTTGCCTTTCGAGTCTATATTCTGCTTATGTCCCACTACTATCACAACCGTCCCTTCCCAGCCTAGTCTGACCTCGTTGTTGTTATTCGTTGCTCCTTCTGGCATCACCTGCAACTCAGGTGATAGCGTTGATATCTCGGCTCCTGAGATAAGGGGTCTCGGGAACCTTATTCCTTCCGGTGGCCTTGGCCAGGAAGGAAGCCTTATATATATAGCTTGCTCCCTCCGCCCTCTTGTTGGATCCCTATCCAATGTCTTATATACAATACAGGACCTTGCTTCTCTCCACGCTGGTGCACCTTCCTTGTGCACCTCCCCTCTGCTTTGCCTTGCCCGCACCTTTGTCTTCACCTCCGCCTTACCTTGCCTCAGCCCTCTAACACTCGAGCAAAGTCTTGTATCGCTGGGTTAGTTTTATTGAATGAATCAAGTCTATATTTTTTCGCTATATTCGCACCTTTGTGTGCAGCTCAGTTAGGCCCGAGCAGTGATTATACCTTCGCAGGCAGCAAAATATATCGATATACCGACTGATATCTCTATATCACTGGCTCGCCCCTAATACTGGATGAAAGATTACCAGGCAAGAGAGGCTAGAGTCCCTGTTGGAGGATCTATAAGATTACGAGGCTTTGAGTTTTACAATATATGTGGAAAATTTTAGAAATAGACTTAAATAAAGACTTGTATTGAGAACTATCGGAGCTACCTATCGTTATAAGGCTCACGGCACATATTACTGTAGTCAATATCTGTTCTAATCTAGTTCAGATGACAACCTAAACCTAGGGATTGGAACCAGACTAGGGATTGGTGTAGGTAGCCACTGCCTCTTGTAGTCTAGGTATGTTCTCATGTACACTTTCCTCCTACGGCATAGTGGACATGATTCACATGAATAATCTCGCTCATTATGAACGCCTCTTGTATACGTTATTGTTGCTGCAAGGCTAGCCAGCAAGTGCAGTTTTGTCAACGGGCCGGCCAGGCTGGCCTGGACCTGACAGATCTCTGCCGGGGCCTGGCCTGAATAATCAGGTAGGCGAGATCTTGGCCTAGACTGCCTGGACTAGCCTGCATGGCCTGGACCAGCCTGGACCGGCCTGGACCAGCCTGGACCACCTGGACCGCCAATGCAAAGTTCACACAAGTACCATTTTGATAAACAATCATGATATGAGATTAACTAAATACTCTTAGAGAGTAAACTGACGAATCGCAATAATAGTTAAGAGAAGAAAATACATGACTCTGAGAAGAAACCAACCGCAACTACTTTCAAAAAATAACTACTCTGTATTCGCCTTTGTATTTCCAATCATATTCGAATCGATACTCATCCCTTTAGCTTCCAATTGTTCCAATATAACTCGAACTTACATTAGGAAAAAATAAATAGTTTGCCTCCAGTGTCTTTGTGGCATCCAGTGGCATCCAGTAGCGTCCTGTGCCTCTTTTGTGTCTCCTATATCTTCCAGAAACATTGTTTACTAGAGACACAGGAGATACAAAGGAGGCATAGAATACTACTGGATGCTACTGGATACTATAAAAGACACTAGAGGCAAACTATTTATTTTTTCCTGATGTGTTCAGTATCCTTAAAACCTATGAGCCCACCATCAGCCCCCTAGGATCTCATGTACTCTGCACCTTCTATTATATCTTCCTTCAATTGATTGCGCCAGTCAGTAACTATCAATCCAGTACTACTAAATACTCTTTCTATCTCTGAACTTATAGCTAGCCTAGAAAGAAGATTAAGTACTATGATAGAAAGCTGTAAATAATCAGCTTGGTACTGAATCTACCATAACTGAGGATTCTTAATATCAATAGTAGTAGTTAATATGAAGAGTTCTAGCTCATCTTTCTGTTCAAGTTGTGTTCTAGGAGTGCGCTTATTTTTCCAATTATTCAAGGTGGAGTCTGCAATTGATATACTGCTAGAAGTAATTGTACTACTGGTAGTAGTATTAGTTGTAGTAGGTAAAACTTGTGACTTGTACTGCATGTCTTTATAGCTACTAGTTGTTAGATATATTATTAAATTAGAAAATAAATAGGATAAATATACCAAGTTCACCAAAGTGAGGTCACCCTTAATTTTGCTATTGAAATCTACTCTAGATATTCCTCTTAATTAATCTCAAAATATTCAAACTTCATTTCGGGATATAGTACTACTGCTATGTAAACTACTGTATTGGAGTTGGTTAAAGAATAATATTTATCAAGTTTTTGCCATATAAGCTTAATACAATTAATTAGATATAGAGTTGAATTGCTAGCAGTATAACTTCACTTTATATCTTTCAGATGGTCAAGTAGGTAGTTTATAGTTGGTAGTAAATCATATAATGCCCCATTACCATGATGTCTTTCTAACTCTAAAGTATATTAATAGAAAGGGTCTAGAAGCATTATAATATCCTGAAGCTCTTTTTAATCCTCTAAATTTAACTAAACTTAATTAAGTTTATCTTGTATATATCTAGCAATAAATACTAGAGGTGGTCAATTATTATTTCAATTAAGCTAATGTCAATTACGAAGCCCCACGCTAAGGACCTTAGTGTTACGGCTGAGATTATGCAGACTGGGCCGGCAGCACCCGATAGTGGGTGGCCTGAAGTCAACCCCGCTTTCCTATATATACACACATATCCTGTATCTAGCTTTTGGCTCTTCGAGCAATGTTCTAAGTTCAAACCGCACCCGTACGTGCACCCAGTTAGGCCCGAGTTTGGTGATCGTGATATCGCTCGCTCCAATTCTCCCAATTTCCCCATGTTCCGACAACATTGCCATGGTCACCGGCTCGCCCCTAACATTACATTGCTCCTAACCCCCGGGACCGGCGATATTGCTCTATTCGCCTCTCCTATCTCTATACTTGTCGGAAACCCCTTCCAGAGCACCCTAGAAGCCACATTACTTCGCTTGCACAGAGTCTAAACAGCCCTACGGTCGGACGGTCGGATAACCCCCAAACGGTCGGATAACCCCCAAATGGTCGGATATGGCTAAGGGAATGTCGCTGGATTATTAGGCTATATGAGCGACGTCCGAAATAATTATTTACCCCTCCTATTTATTTATTAGCTTGTTCTAACCGACATACTAATCCTATATTGAGATCTCCGGATCTGCTAAGTCTTAGATGTCGAGCGACATGCTCAAGCACCCCCGAACTAGCTTATGAGCCCCCCGACGAGCGAGCGAGCTTATAAGCCCCCCCCGAGCGAGCGAGCTTAAATCACCCCCGAGCGAGCTCAATAACCCCGAGCAACCCCCGAGCGAGCAAAGCTCAATACCCCCGAGCGAGCTCAATAACCCCGAGCAACCCCCGAGCAGAAGCTCAATACCCCCGAGCGAGCAAAGCTCAATACCCCCGAGCGAGCAAAGCTCAATACCCCCGAGCGAGCAAGCTCAATACCCCCGAGCGAGCAAAGCTCTATACCCCCGAGCGAGCAAGCTCTATACCTCCGAGCGAGCAAGCTCTATGGCCCCTCGAAGCGTATATGGTACCGATACCTCCGAGCGAGGCTATAAGGCACCGAACCAGCCTATATGGCACCGAACCAGCCTATATGAGACCTATAAGGCACCGAACCAGCCTATAAGGCACCGAACGAGCCTATATGGCACCGAACGAACGAACAAGCCTATAAGGCACTGAGCGAGCCTATAAGGCACCGAACGAGCCCCCCGAGCGAGCTCAAGACCCCCGAATGAGGCTATATTTTTTTTCTTTTCTCTCTGCATTAGAACGATTGCAGAGGGGGGAGTTATCAGTCAGGATGCCTGATTGAAAACAGGGAGTAGTACTAGGGTGGATATCTATGCCGGACAGCCACCAGATGTCGGCATGGGAAGCCTAGTACGGGCTGGATAGAGCACTACAACTCAGATAAGTTGAAGAACGCACATCTGAGATGGCTGAGCTCGCATACAGCTAATTAAATGTCTATAAAGCAAGGCCCCCGCCTTGAGCGGCAAATGCCAACAAAATTTTTGTGAGCTATCGAGCTCAAAGACCCCGTTCAAGCTCCGAAAAGCCTCAAAAGACCCCGTTCGAGCTCGAAGCTCAAAGACCCCCGCCTTGGTCAAAGACCCCGTTCGAGCTCGAAAGCTCAAAGACCCCCGCCTTGGGAAAAGACCCAAGCGAGCGCTGCGAGCGCTGAAGACCTGAACGAGTGCCACGAGCGCACAAATGAACAAGACCCCCCCCTTGCATAGGCAAGTCGGGTTGGATAGTTGGAAAGGCATGGATAGAACCGAGATGAAAGAGATGTCTGAGGGTTCAGACTGGCGTCAAGCTATTCAATGGATGAAGACATGGTACCTTTTACCGTCCTACTCGTCGCCTTTTCCCTGTGGGTTTTTTGGCGAGAGGTTTGGTTTTTAATGGCCATGGCATGTATGTGTAGGCACACCGGTCTTGTGGCACCCTTGAATGGGATAGGGGTATTGGTCGGGATGGTCAGTACCTATGTCACCATGGTTACCTGGGTCATTTATGGCTCAGGTAAGAGACCTACCCTCAACAGGGAATATCCCAATACCTAATTACGGCTGCGGACTGATATGGCCTGATCAACCATACAGATGCG